>VDFB02281492.1:1056491080-1056551529 GCA_007258455.2 Sequoia sempervirens
TGGTGAAGAAGGAAGAATCATATTGGAACCAAATTTCATTTTTCAAACATGCACAAAGAAGTTAAGGACTAGAACACTCACTAAGTATCTCATCCAATGATAGAATTTACTAATTGAAGATGCCACATGGGAGGATGAATATTTCATTCAAAAGCATCCACAACTGATTAGAATTAAGGATAATGCTTCTCTAAAGATGTGGGTATGCTACGCCCTTAATCTTAGAGTATACATAGGGTTATGATTAGTCAGCTTGTGGCTACCTTAACTCTTAATTAAGTCATATTATCATTATTATATTATTATTTAGTTATGTAGGTTGGATTGTGTGGTATCCTAGGCTAAGTAGGGTATAATATAGGAGGTAGTGAGTCCTATTTTTTCATCAAATTGTCAATTATGTTCTCATTAGAGATATTTGGAAGTTTCCCCCCTCAAAGTGGCTTGTTATTCTCAACTATTACCAAGTATTTTCAATATATTTCATATTATATAAATCTCTCTTGTGCAAGTTATTTCATTACATATGGTAAGAATGCATTCATTATTTACATGGTAAAAAATAATTATTCAAAAATGTAAGAGGTTAAGATGGAACATTCCTAGGACACGCGAACTTTGAGAACTCTATCAAAATTTGGCAATTTTTTTCTCTTAGGTTTCTTAAGAGACTTTTTCAAAACCATTTAGCCTAGAAGGATTGAAAAATATAGGGAATGAAATGGTACCTACCCTAACATTCTTCCACCCACTTTAACATACTAGCACTATCAGTTTGGCCCCATGAGGTGAAGAACAAAAATAATGGATCTTGGAAACATTAGGCTAAATGCAAATGAGACATTTTTAGGAATGCATTCATTATTTGCATAGTAAAGTTATTTTGAATTAAAAAAAAAGTGAGGTTATATTGGATAGACCCCACATCCACCTATAGGTCCATCCAAAACATTCTTAGGGCCTAAAAACTCTGAGAATTTCTCTATCAATATTTGGAAGTTTTTGATCTTAGGTCTCTTAAGCTACTTTGTTAGAACCATGTAGCTCAAAAAGATTAAGATACTTGGGGAATGAACTAAAACCTCTACTAGAATTCACCCATCCACCTTTATGCATTGACATAATTAATTCAACTCCATAAGGTGAAGAATAGAAAATATGGCTCTTGGAAAAAATAGGTTGAATGTAAATAATTTATCTTACAAGAATAAACTTGTTATTTTCATGATATATATGGAACATTCCTATGGCACATGAACTCTAAAAAATCCATCAAATTTTGGTAGTTTTTTTCTTATAGGTCTCTTATGAGACTTTCTCGGAACCTTGTATCCAAGTGTTGGAAGAATTAAGAAGAATATATTATTATACAACTTTGTGTTGTCATTGATGTCACCATGTTATATGAGTTACAACTGCAAGTTTAAGCTCAAGTTTGATATGGTATTCTGTACCGGTATCTAAACCAGTATGTAGTTATTATCCTTTGGTATCTTGGTCCACAATCCTCTGCTGATGATTATCATTGCTTTTGGTTTTGGAAAATGATTTTTGGATGTTGGAAGCTTGTATGTTCAAAATTCTATGTGCACAGGTGCCCGTATGGTGAGTTGGCATCACTCTATTGTTGCATTTTGTTATTAGGTCTATCCCTAGCCGACCTAATGGATAGTTGATGTTATAATGGATTAATTTTGTGTTGTGGATGTATGTGTGACCTATCTTAGGTCCATGTTGACATGTTGTAGCGTTCTACATGCTTGAATTGTTTTTGGAAAGGTTTTGTACAAGTTGAAAGCTGACAATTGATCTTTTTGGTGAATAAGGGTTGCATCTAATTAGGTCGACCTAACTGATGCTTGCAGATGAATCAGCTATATATATTGGATAGTTTTGAGATTGTTAGTGCAAAGTGTGAAGACAAAGAAGAAGACAAGTATGTGAAGATGATGAAGTGTGTAAAGTTAGTTTACTGAGTATCAAAGGAACTGAATCGGCACTTGTTAGGTGTAACTTTATCAGTTCATTTTCTGGCTATAAGCCATTTTGTTATTGTATCTTTGTAGGCAGTGAACCTCCCATTTTGGACAGTGAGTCCTAGTGGTGAGCCACCCTTTGCAATATCTTATAACCGGTTATACTATATTGTGAGCTAATCATCATCGTGGTTTTTCCCATTTTAAGTTTTCCACGTAAAAATCTTCGTGTTCATGTGTTGTGTGCTTTTATGTTATGTTAATGATCTTGCTCATTTTTACTATTATATACATTGGAGTAATTGGATGGTGTTTGTTCAATAAGATAAATAAGATACTGATTCACCCCCCTCTCAGTATCTTGGGTATTCAATAATTGGTATCATAGCATGGTTCCTCCAAAGAAGCCTAACAACTTGAGGAAGATCTTGAAGATTGAACAAATGGATGATAAAGAAGAACTTTGGGATGCTCTTGAAGATCTTGACATGGCTGAAAATGAAAATAGAGATTTGAAAGAAAATCTTGATGAGGCTAATGAATGCATCTAGAAATTGAAAGAGAAATTGAAGAAATTCAAAGAAAGACATAGAGAAGTGAATGAGCAATTAAAACAAGCAAATGAAGAGATCACCGAATTGAAGGTGCAAGTGGAGGAAAAGAAGAGAATTGAAGATTGTCTGAATACAGTAGTGCAAAGCAAGACTGATGAATGCACAAGACTTGAATAAGAGGTGGTAAACTTGAAAGCATATCTAGAGAGAAAAAATATGTGAAGACAAGTTCAAAACAAGCTCCACCAAGCTTGATGAGTTGATTGCAGGACAAAAACCAACTATAGATAAAGGTGGTTTGGGAATGGAAGCAAGTAAAAGCTCTAAAGCTATGCAAACCTCAAACACAGTGGATAATCAAAAGACTCAAGATAAAGGAAAACAGATAAGGAATCCAAGAAACTTTTCTAAGAGACTATCTATCAGAAAACCAAATGCTCAAAGGTACCCATCTTTCAATGATGTTTCCTTTTCTTGCAATGAATTTGGTCACAAGGCAACAAAGTGTAGAAGTAGAATAAACTGATATGCTAGTTCCTTCTTCGAACAATGTTTTGCATGCAAGAAAGTTGGACATAGAGCTAGGGAATGCAAAACTCAAATGATGAATTGGTATAATGGAAGAAGAATGAATCAATCTTTTGTTGGCTACTACTATACATGTAATAAGTTTGGACACAAAGAAAATCAGTGCAGATCAAGGGTTAATGGAGGTCAAAAAAATCAGAAAAATGTTGTTTGCTACAACTGTAATAAACCTGAACACATTTCAAGAGTATGCAAAAGTAAGAAGGGAAAGCAATCTAATCTGGTAAAGAAGAATGAACCAGTTAAGACAATTGAAAAGAATGAAGTTAAGCAATAAATGAACAAGATATGGAAGAAGAAAGAAGAGTCAGAAACATCAAATGTGTATGTTCCCTCATCTGGTGCAGAAAATTCCTCTAGCAATTAGACCTAGCATGGTCTTAGGGGGAGCATTAACAGAAAATTGTTCAACCCCCCCTGAATATCTGGTGTGTCAATCTTTGGCATGAAGATATGTTGTAAGGAATGAATAAATAGAGCTTATGCAAAAGGAACCAGAAGAAAATTTGCAAGCATGATCATTTTCAGAGAAAATTAGGGTTTCTCTGTGCAGAGAAGGTTTCATTATGTGTCGTCCTCTAAAGAAGATGAAGAACAAGTTTTTGGTGTTCAAGTGCACACCAAACTAGATTCAAAGAAGGAAAAAGTGTCTAAAGAGGTATTTCTAGACCAAGAAGAACAAAAGGCCTCACTGGTAAGACCTGGTTCTCCTCTTATATTAGAGGCTTTGGTTAATAGCTTGATACATTTTGAAGACATGCTATAGCCTACAACAGAAATTTATGATCAAGTAGGTATAGAGGACAGGAAAACATTAATTTTGGCTATTATTCAGTATGTTATCGCTTTGAAAATTAGTTGGGATTATGTTAAGAACAATGTGCTTGAGAAATTGTGGGAATCTCTAGTGAAAAGAAGATCAGAGGCTGTTGATTTGGAAGAAAAGATAAGAAATGATGCATTTGAGAAAATTGGGTCCTCCTTGACCCCAAATGATTTGGAAACCTTGAAGAAGGTACGCTCAAAGATGTTTCGGATGAAGGAAAGAGTAAATACTCTAATGAAAAAAGATAAGAAGTGGATAAAGAAAATAAGGAAAGAAACTGCAGAAGCCATCAAGGGTATGGCTGAGAAATATGGCATGTTTTGTGCACTCCCATCTAGTTCTTCACCTAAATTGGGAGAAGAATTTTTTGTAGAGGTAAAGGAAGAAATTCCTCCAGATATAGGTGATACAAATATCCCTTCAAAAATAAATGATACAAATATCCTTCTGGATACAGGTGTTTAAAATGATCCTATGAAGATAGAGAAACAAAATGAGGAAGAAGTTGAACCAGAGAAGCTTAATGTTACCCTCTGGAGCTAGATGAAGGTGAAAAAGATAAAGTTGGAGGAGAAAAAGATAAAAATGAAGGTGAAGGGAATTAAGAAGAAGGAAACAAAGACAAAGTTGAAAAAGAAGAAAAGGTAGAAGAAGAAGAGAAAGGGAAGGAAGAAGAAAGAGTAGATGAAGAAGAATGAAATGGGGAATCTGCCAGGAAGAATGAAGAAGATCAAAGGTAAGTTGTAGATTCACAAAGGTCCCCTGGAGAATCCTCCTCCAACGATGATGTTTTGAAAGGCTTGTTATCCAAGCAAATCACGTTCCAGCCGGTAATTCCTCTAGAACTTCTACAACTCCCCATGATTCAAGGCAATGTGGACTTGGATAAGATTTCTCCTATTCATAAGTTGGTGTTAGGGGATGCATTGCATGCATCCAAAAGAAGAGAAATTATGGAAACACATCAAAAGGGGACAAATTTTATTGATGATGCCATCAGAGCTTTGCAAAGGCCACCCTTGGTATATCAATTGATAAATCTCTCACTTCAGTAGAGATTTTGAAACTTCTATTGGACTCCTTTAAGGAGTATGCCTCCAGACTAGGTGAGAAGACAAGGAAAGAGGTTGAGGAGAATTTGGAAGAGAAAAGGCTTTTGGCACTTCATGATAAGTGTGCTCTGGCACACACCAATGTTGAAAAGAGTATCAAAGTTGTGCAAGCTTGTGAGTCTGAAGCAAATGTTATATTTGCTTACTGCATAATGTGATCGAATGCCACCCAGAATATCAAAGATCTCATGGACTCCATTGAGTCTCAGTTGACAGCTATTTCTAGTACTTACAGTGCATCTAAACACAAAGACAAAATGACCTAAAATGCTATCTCTACTCACAAAGAGAAATTATTTATTTTATAGAAGGAAAAGGAAGATATCATCAGAAGATTCAATCAGTTGGGTGAACTTGTGAGAATGGAGTACACTTTGGTAGCCAATGCTTTGGAAAATGTAGATAAATTAGCAAAAGATCAATATGACTCCTAGTACTCTAGATGATGTAGAAGAAAGTCTGGTGGAATTGGAATCTCTAAACAGAATGTTGATATCTACAAAGAAGAGTTGGGAGAATGGCAAGACAGCTTGGCAAGGTATACTCAAGGAGCTTCAAGGCTCACCTTCCTCCAGGTAATGCTTCTTGGTTTTCATATTTTTGGACCTCCCTTTGTCCTTGATGTCAAAGGGGGAGTGAAGGTCATGAAGAGAAAAGGAGAGTGTGTTGTACATAGGATGTTTGTAAATTATTTTGGCACATGTTGCCATCAATGACAAAGGGGGAGATTGTTGGAAGAATGAAGAAGATCTTATTATACAGCTTTGCGTTGTCATTGATGCCACCATGTTATATGAGTTGCAACTACAAGTGTAAGCTCAAGCTTGATCTGGTATTTTGTATCAGTATTTGAACTAGTATGTAGTTATTATCCTTTGGTATCTTGGTCCACAATCCTCTACTAATGATTATCATTACTTGCGGTTTTGGAAAATGATTTTTGGATGTTGGAATCTTGTATGTTTAGAATTTCATGTGCATAGGTGCTTGTATGGTGAGTTGGCATCACTCTATTGTTGCATTTTATTATTAGGTTTATCCTTGTCCGACCTAATGGATAGTTGATGTTATAATAGATTAATTGTGTTGCGAATGTATGTGTGACCTATCTTAGGTCCATGTCGACATGTTGTAGCGTGCTACATGCTTGAATTATTTTTGGAAATATTTTATACAAGTTTGAAGCTGACAGTTGATATTTTTGGTGAATAAGGATTGCATCTAATTAGGATGACCTAATTGATGCTTGTGGATGAATCAGCTATATATATTGGATAGTTTTTATATTGTTAGTGCAAAGTGTGAAGACAAAGAAGAAGACAAGTATGCGAAGATGATGAAGTGTGTAAAGTCAATTTACTGAGCATCAAAGGAACTAAATCAACACTTGTTAGGTGTAACTTTATCAGTTCATTTTTTGGCAGTAAGCCATTTTGTTATTGTATCTTTGTAGGAAGTGAGCCTCCCATTTTGGACAGTGAGTCTTGACAATGAGCCGCCCTTTGTAATATCTTATAACTGGCTATACTATATTGTGAGCTAATCCTCACCATGGTTTTTCCCATTTTTGGTTTTCCACGTAAAAATCTTGGTGTTCATGTGTTGTGTGCTTTTATGTGTTGTTAATGCTTTTGCTCATTTTTAATGTTATATGCATTGGAGTAATTGGATGGTGTTTGTTCAATAAGTTAAAGAAGATACTAATTCACCCCCCCTCAGTATCTTGGGTATTCAACACCAAGAAGGATAGGGAGAATTGTAGAACAAATTTGGGCCTCTTATAGAATTTTTCCACCCACCCTAACATGTTGGCATAGTTAATTATATCCCATGAAGTGAAGAATAGAAAATATGTCTAGTGGAAAAATTAGGCTAAATACAAATAAGACATTTTCTAGGAATGCATTCATTATTTTTATAGTCAAATAAAATGATCCATTTAAATTATTATGAATTTTCTTTCATGAAAATAGTTAACGCATTGATAAAAAATAGTAAGAACAACTATACATTGTTGAATCTACAGCCTCCAAGTAATACACCAAATTTACTATAATATCATATCACATGACATAAAATAAGTAATTCCTTATGTCTAAATATCAAATGTATAATAATATATCTATTACATATTAAGTAAAATGCCATCAATAATCTTGAATGAAACCCTATAATGTGCATATTAATGATCATTAATATAAGTATTAAACAATTCTTATTCCATACAAATATTGTATTGACCTGCAATATCAATGAGATAATAAGTACATGTTGAACTTCTAAAATTCCTTGATATATATTATGGGCCATACTAATCATTTTGTGGGATTTCTTTTTTAGAGAATTGTGACCAATGGTTTAATGTGAGAAGATAAATATAAGTATTTTTATACTCAATGTTTCACAAAAAACTATCTTATATTTCATTTTTATGTTATCATTCTAAGGAAGAAAACCAAGGCCTCCACTAGATGAATCCTTGTTTTTGTTTTTGTAATTCAAGTTGAGTGTTGCTTCTCATGTGTTATTTTATCTTAATTAACTATGTTGAAGGTAGAATTTTAAACCTTTTAGGGTTTGTGGTTTAAATTTTTTTTAGTAGGTTAGCTATAGGGGGTCTAGGCTTTTTTACTTTATTCTTTCTGTAGTCTCCAATCTAAAAGGAGTGTGAAGGTTTCCCCTAAAATTATCTAAAATGGAATGTTTTCTCCTTTTACGTTCTTCACTCCCTTGTTGATGGAGATGACAAAAAGGTAGGGGAGGGATATCTTCCTCTAGAGGTTCCATAGATTCAAATATGGTTTATAAGCTAGGAATGGAGGTAATGAGGAAAGAGTTTTTGCTTAAGAAGGTGACAAGCATTTTCTTAATACACTATGCTTTGAATAATTTGAACAATAATATCTTAGAAATAAATTTGATAATGGCTTTATAATACCAAGGTATGCAATCTAGGGTTTCATAAACAAACACACTAAAGAGGAAAATATGCATCCTATAATCATTTGAGAAAAGTTCCAAAAATTAGTCTAAGCTAAGGGATTTAAATGGGAAATACATGTATCATCATGCAATTGATTACATCACCTAGATAAGGTGTTCACCATTTAAGAAATAAATACATAGAATTACATCACATGATTAGGGATATTTTCTATGATTATGCATTAATAACACAAACATCCTTGAGGGTACACAATCTATGGAGAGATTAATTAGTAAATGGTTGTGAGGCCCACCCTTTGATGGATTAGACATTCATGGCATTTTTACTATTATCATTTTGACACCTTACGTTATTGCTTATTACTAGGATGATTTGGATATTAGACTTAGTATTAGACTATGTTTTATTGATGATTTACATGTGTAGAATAATCTTAATTTTTCTTTAATTATGTTATATGTTTGAAGGTTAATTAGAGATCATGTTCCCTAGGTAAATTAATATATATTGCTTGATTATGCTTAATTGTGAGGATGAATTAGGATTATGCTATGGGTATTATTTACCTGGTGTGAAATAATGGAAGACTATTCAACTTTTAATACAAGTTGAGATTCATGAAGATTATGTTCAATTAAAATTGAAAAATGTTTAAATTTTATCATGATGTTTCATTGAGATTTTAAGTGAAATCAATTATTGGTCACATGTATGAACGTCTATACTTTTAAATTATTTTATTTCAGTTATGATATTACTTGGATATATTAACATTTGAAATCAAGTGTGCAGGTAATTCCATGACCAATTGAATTCAAATGTCTTTGGGAAATCCCATTGTAATTAAACTAGTGATGCTTGACTATAGTCCATTTGGAGGTACCAAAGTCTATATGTGATTTTAGTTGTGGTAATGTAATATGTGAATATAAATTTATTGATTTTGTTGAGTCATAATATTGTTTAAGATGGGATGTGAGTTGTGTTGGCATCCTAGTTGTTCAATTTCAAAATTGGTGAACTTTAATGGATTTTAAAAGGGGTATTAAATGTAATTTTCTACTCCATTTTGGTGTTTTTAAGGTCCTAGGGTGGGTACATATGGATTGTATACCTATTTGGCTTCTTATCTTAGGCTTGTACCAAGATATGACCCTTTTTAAATGCCTTGGGAAGGGAGTGACGAAAATGGGGGTTTATGGATGTGGGATGGTCGATTTAACACCATCCCATCCCAATCCTCCAAGACTCATTTATGAGATTGGGAAGCCCACAAGGTATAAAAAATGTGTGAACATACTTTGTAAGACTTTCATGGGTCAAGTGTCCAAATACATCTCCCCTCCTTAATATCTCACACATGTGGGAGACTTTGTGGAGAGATGTGATTTGAGATTGAATGGGAGGGTGACAAGTGTCACCTCCCCATAAAAGGGATTAAAATTTTGGATTTATATTTATTATACCTTTGAGGATAAATAGAGGGATTTTTGGTTCATTTTCCATTATTTTGGCCTTGAATATTGTGAGAAAGATGGTTTGCACGAAGAACTTGGATTTGGGAGAAGAAATCTTGGAGTGAAGCTTGGAGGTCCTCACCAACTCTTCTCAATCCTTGGAAATCTTGGAAAGGTAGGCTCCCAAGATTCCTTTTTTATTTATTTTTAATATACATGTGTAGATGTATGTAAATGAAGTTTACTTATTATTTTTCTATGTGTTTGCTTCCCTCTTTGTGTTTTTGTTTTGTATTGGGAAGGGTTGTATAGGATAGGCTCTCCCTCTTGATGAGAGAGGGGTAGAGAGAGGTTGGACCCTCCATAGGGATATTATTATTCTTTTGAGAAGGAGAATATTAGGTATGATTACCCTTGTATTTGGATATTTTGGTGTTTTTGTTGGGACAAAATATAGTTATTGTGGTATGAGTATATAAAGGAATGATAAGAAATGAGACTATGATTTATAACTTATATTTTTCCCTATTTTAGGAGAGTTCTTCCATCACATCCCCTATTGTGAATCTTTTTTTTTATTACTCGGGCTATTCCCACAACCCCATCGAAGGACTAGTGGGCGAGCTAGGGCAAGACTAATCCTTGGGGATGTGCACAACCACCCGCAAGCCACATACATCGGGTGAGATTGTGCCTCTGAGTTGAATCCAAGACCTTGGGGAGAAAACCCAAGACTCAAGCCAACTCGGCTACTCGTGCGGGCCCCTATTGTGAATCTTATGTAAAATATTCACAATCAATAAAACTTTTGATTACCCATTTCCATAAAATATATTTTATTAATAATTAGCAATTGAAAGAATCCAAAATTTAAATATATATAACATAAATTGGTGAGGTCACAATGATGCTTGAAAAAAAGATTGTAACTTCCTAAAGTATTAAATGTGTTCATAAAAACAAGAAAATTGAATCAATAATACTTAAAACTACCTTCATAACTGAAAGCACAAACTATTCAAACAAACACTCTTCAACATTAGTTTTACAATTTATAAACTTTTGAATCTTTTCAATATAAAGCTAGAAAAACTGTAGACACTAAAAATGTCCTAAATAATATCTGTGTGCAAATATTTTTTACTTCTAAATATGCAATACAAACTAAAAATGAAATGTAAAGTACACAAGACCACCTCAAGATTAGCCTAAGTTAAGCACACATAAAAGAAAGATAAAAACAAGAGTGATTATACCTTTATCTGTGTTGATTCTTTGGTTGGCCCTTGATTGAAATTTGGTTGTGTGCTCCTTTGATGGAAATGTGATGAAAAATGAATGCAAGGTGATTAAGATGAAAGATGAGGGTGGATATGTGATAAAGTGAGCAAGGTGGATGCAAGAGGATGAGAACTAAATATGCAAGTTCTGGAATGCAAAAGATTGGCTTGAGAGCATAAGTGTGCTAAAAATGCCTAAGGTAAATGAATGAATGAGAAAGGGGTATTTATAGAAGAAATTTAATTCTCTAGAATTCAATGGTCAGGATTGAGCCACCATGGTCAAAATGGAGGGCTATGGTGAGTTGAGGACTCATAAGCTCTCACATCTTGCCATATGGAGGATGAAGTGTCCAAAGGACATGGTGAGATGGAAAGTGTACAAATGATGTGGAGGAAGGAAAAGTGATGTGAAAGGACAAGTACTTTGAAAGTACCTTGGAAGGGGAGAAGATTTCCTCAAAAAGAAGCTTCTTGTCCCCAAGTGAGAATTAAAGTGACATGAGAAATTTTAGTATTCCTCAAAAAATATTCATGGGGAAGAGAGAATTGGTTGGAGAAATAAATGTAAATATTTGATGATTGAAGTGGATAAGGTGGTTGGGAGAATAAATATGAATTTTAAATTCATATGAGGAGCACCATGTGTCCATAAGACAAAGTTCTTATGAAGGAGGTTGAAAAGTACCTTGTGGATAAGACAAGGTCCTTATAATAGAAGGGCTTTGGCTTCATGTGACTTGATGTGACCTTTCAATGATCACATAGGGAAGAGGAGAATCCTTGGAGTAATCAAAAGTGAAAATTCACATGGGGAAGAGGGTCTATGCCAAGTATGGAAAATGTGAAGGTTGACTAAAAAGGTATGCTAAATGTAGCAAGGGGATTAGATTAAGGTTGTGCAAATGCATGATTAAAAAAATTAATGAGAGATTAGAAGCAAGTGGGAGAATATGGAGGATGTGACATTAATCCTGATTAAGGTGTGCACATCCTAATCATGGATTAATTAAATTAATTCAGCTTAGAAGAGGGTTATGGAGGATGTGACAAGGGTAGAAAAAAAGAAAGAATTTAAAATTGATTTTATTCAAAAGGGTCAAATGACTAAATTAAATAAATTGCTATGTTTATTTAATTTAGAGAGGAAAAGGTGTAAGGTAAAGTATTTAATTGTTAAATTAAATACTTTAGGAACCTTAGGCAGAAGGTAAAATATTAATTAAATAAATAATTTAATTAATATTGACAAAATAGACGAATAGAGTAGACGAGTTTGACCATATGAGAGTGGTCAAATTTGGATGTCTATATTTTTCCCCTCGAAATATTGTTAGAATAAGTGTTTGGAAGAAAATAAAATGCAGATGACTCTATAGAGGAAGTGACTAGAAAATGATACCCCAGCATGGAAGAAGTTGCATGAGTTGTCCAAATGGAGGGAAATGAAGGGAGATGCCCCAATCTCGCAAGGTAATGACCATGACGGAGGAATGGGGAAAATAAGGTAGGGTATGCCCCCTTGAGAGGGTAGTTGGGGAAGAAAAAGGGGCCCCAGGTGACTTCTTGATATGAAGAAACAGAAGGCATGGTTGGATAGAGCTCAAAAACTAGGTAGGTTTGGATTTTGAATGGATTCGATCGGACACATGGTGTGCAAATGGCGACCCGCGAAAGTTTTGGAATTAATTAGGGCCTAAAAAGTTAAATAAAAAGTGAAAATACCCCACTTAAAAGTGATTTAAAAATGAGGGGGAAAATTACTTATAGTAATTTTAGAGTTACTATTTCTCATTTGCACACTTGGCAGTTGAAAAAGAGAGAGAGGAGAGAAGAAGGAGGAGTCGAGGAGATGAGGAGATAAGGATGTCGAACGACTACAACGATGACATCATCCATCAGGCGGACGAGGTGCGAGTGTTCTTCCACGTGCATGCGGTTCCACACTAGGTTAGAAGCAAAACCCTCTTTGTGATTTTAAGCATTTTTTATGTATGTTTTAGTATTTATGCGTTTTTGAAAATATGGGTTTTGTTTTTGGGCAAGTTTAGGAAAATGGGTTGGGGGCGAAATTGGGATTTTTCCAACGGGGTAGGTAGAATAGGTTGTTAGAGGCCATGGGAAGGGGGGGAAATTGCCCAATTAGTGGGTAAATTTTCTCTGAAAACCAAAAAAAAGATGCCTAAAATGGGCTTGGGGGAAAGAGGGAAGGGTGGACTTGCCCCGGGATCAACCCAGGATGATTTTGTTCACAAGAAAACCATGGGACCCACAGAGGGGGTGACCATGCCCTAGGGTAGGGGTGGCCACACCCCCAAAAGGGCAGTCGCACCCCAAAAGGGGCAATCGCAACCCACAAGGGGTGGCCACACCCCTTGAGGGGCAGTCGCGCCCCACAAGGGGCGGCACCGCCCCTTGAGGGGTGGCCCCACCTAGGAAGGGTGAAAGGGTCAGACAAACAAACAAAAAGTGGAGGAAAGAAAAGAAAAACAAAGGAAAATTGGGTAAATTGGGAAACTTGGCCAAAGAGGGAGGGAATAGTTAGTGAGAAGATAACATTGCGCCAGGAAAGGAGAGAATAGAGGAAATGAATGACATAACATTGTGGTATGGATGCAACAATTTGAGCAGCTACAGACAAGAGAGAGATGGTATGAGGTGTTGGTGGCAATGATGGTGGCCATGATCGGAGTAGATCACCATGCTATGGAACAAGTAGGATTGCGACATCTACTAGGATATCCGACGGTTAGAGCGCATCAAACGATGTTGACAGCATTGATAGAGAGATGGAGTTCAGAGCAGGGCGCCTAGTGAATGAGTTGATGTCGATTGGGGAGGAGCTAGATTAGACATTGTTCATGTTGTTTGGACGCGAGGACCTTCCTATTCAGAAGAAGGGGTTAGATGTGGATCGATGTTTGACGGTGGGGGTGTCAACACTACCACTCTACTTGTGTAAGTTGATCAGTGGCTTACTGATACTGGATAGGAGCGGGTGGTTCTGCAGCCTGAGCTATATGGAGATTATTCAACATATTGTTAAGGGGAGAGAGGGACAATTCACATGGGGGACATATGTATTGGCACAGTTGTACAGAGACATGCATATGGTGTGCTCTCATGGGGGACTTAGCTTGACACAGGTGACCCTATTGTAGGTATGGGCCTAGGTGCACATTAGTGTGACCAGGCTAGGAGTCATGAGAGCAGGGACAGAGCATGAGGTAGTGCCTGTAACATGGTGGTATGGGACAAAGTATTGTTGGGTATGGCACTATGAGAGCTAGGGGGATCTAGACAGATGGAGGAGGACCATAGATGACCTACAGGAGGAACACATAGTGTGGCGGCCATACATGTTTCGGCAGTTTACTGGGTGGAGGGAAGAGGAGGCGAGACACAAGGGCTACTTCAACACCAAGCGCTTCCTAGTTGGGAAGGAGCCTCACATAGTGGAGGCACATAGGCTAGACAGAGTGGTCAGACAGTTTGGGGTTATATAGGATATTCTATAGGGTCCAAACATGTTTCGGTGGAACACATGAGAGCGGCCATGGGGGGAGCCAATTTCACTAAGATTTGCCAGAGATCATTGGGAGACATTACAACTAGTGCCCTACCTGGGGAGGACCCAAGGGGAGTGGGTGGCAGGAGTGACATGTTGATATGTTGGATGGTTCCTCAACCATCAATGGGAGAGGATTACACTAGAGGAGCCCATTACAGAGGCACTGGGCTTTGGACTAGAGGATGAGATGAGGCTGGCAACACAAAGGAGAGGGAGGGGGAGAGCCTAGCAAAGGGGAGGTCAAGAGAAAGTTAGGATAGCAGGACAGTAGGAGGCAGGGGTCGTAGGACAGGTGAAGGCAGGTGCCACAGGATAGCCGGCGAGGACAGCAAGGAGGAGGAGGTAGCGGAGGAGAGAGTAGGTGGAGCTCGAGTAGGAGAGAGAGGAGTGTGACGTGAAGATAATGGATGAGCCTGAGGTGGATGTGGAAGTTATAGGACAACAGATGAGGGCAGGGAGGAGGAGACAACCAACGAGAGCTCCTGTGGAGATCAAGGCTGAGCGAGAGCATGATGAGGTAGAGATGAAGGTGAGGGAGGAGAGAGGACAGGAGGGGGAAGGGGCCGTAGGATAGCCAGCAAGGGCGGCAAGGCGGAGCAGGTAATGGAGGAGAGCTCAGGCGGAGGTTGGAGCCAAGCAGGAGCCTAATGAGCCAACGATGGAGATGAGGGAGGAGCTTGAGGGCAAGGTGAGGGCCATAGGATGACAAATGAGGGTGGGGAGGAGGGGATAGCCAAGGAGAGTGCGAGTGGTGATCGGGGCTGAGCAGGAGCGTGAGCCATAGGAGGATGTTATGGATGTGGACATTCTCATGGTGGAGCCATTGGTGATGATACCATATGTACCACCTAAGGACCTTATCGTATTGTTGAGGGAGGCCTAGGTGAGGCTACGGATGACAAAGCAGAGGTTGAGAGTTGTAGAGGCTGAGGTGTGCGACTTGGGGCTGAGGGGAGTAGGCTTTAGGTAGAGATAGCCAGGTTATAGGCCAAGGGAAAAAGGAATTATGGCTTCATTGTCGACCACCTAACCTCATAGGTACAGGATACAGAGAGGGAGAGGGATGACCTACGAGCAGAGGTGCAGGAAGTATGCGGTGAGCTATCTAAGGTGACCTAGGATTGGGACATACTACAAGCAGCAATGATGATATCACAGGCCAAGGGACAGTAGGAGCCCAGAGGGGCAGCAGATTAGGTATCAGCAAAGGTTCGGCAACAGGCTGAGAGGGAGATGGAGGAGTTGAGGGTACAGGTGACAAGGTTGTTGAGGGAGAGGACTAAGCTCCAAGATAGGGTATATGTGGCAGAGATAGCACTTGGGGATGTGAGGTCGAGGGTTGAGGAAGTAGAGGCCCGATTAGAGATTGTGAAGAGAGAGAGGGACACAACACATGCAGAAGTGTAGGCCCTCTAGGGTGAGAGAGATAGAGCACAGACAGGTATAGGTGATGCAGGGGGAGAGGGATGTTGCATGGTCACAAATAGTGACACTACAGAGTGGTAGTGATGGGACAAGGGCAGAGGTACAGAGACTGCAGAGAGAGAGGGATGCCACAGAGACACAAGCAGTGGCTGCTGAGGAGATGAGAGATCAACTATAGGCAGAGATCGATCAACTAAGGATGGCCCCAAAGGCATGGGCACAGAAGAGGAAAGTCATTAGCAAAGATCAAGACATATACAGACATAAGTGGAATGTAGTCAGGTATCAGGCTGCAGAGAGAGATAAGTACATGAGGGAGGTGTCTTTCTGGATGGTTGCTTATCAACATGCAATTCCAGATCTAGCAAAACGCACATTTCATTTTGTCTGATAGGCTCCTCAGATGCCTGCACCATCCCAGTCACTAGGGACATAGACCTGAAGATACAGTGACTCTCAGGTGACCCTCCCTCACAGAGGGTCAGTGCCTGACTCTCCATAGAGGTCAGACGTGGGAAGCTCTTTTGGTAGATGACAGGATATCAGATTTTGACAAGTGCATGGTGGATGGATAGTACAGAGTAGCAGTGGTTACATTTGATTTAGATCCTTGTACTTATACTTTATTTTG
This sequence comes from Sequoia sempervirens, assembly GCA_007258455.2. Lineage (NCBI taxonomy): Eukaryota > Viridiplantae > Streptophyta > Pinopsida > Cupressales > Cupressaceae > Sequoia > Sequoia sempervirens. The sequence goes on from VDFB02281492.1 coordinate 1,056,507,448, forward strand.
TGATTATGATGTATACAATGGGTATGTATTTTAATGATATTGATGGACATTATTATGGATTATGTGATGGATATTTTATTTTGATATTTATATGATATGTGATAGCCCTTATTGACACCATGTTATGTATATGATGGATGATTTTATGATGGGTGATCATGATGACGTAATACATGTACATGTTTATGATGTTATATGTCGATGCTTATATGGATGCAACTAACGTGTGTAATGCAGCATGTGATGCATGTTTTATGATGTTATCTACAATGGATATGGACCTAAAAATTTGTGATACAGGATGTGATGCATATAATAATGTTAATGATATAAACTAATATGGAAATGCATGGATATAAAATGAATCTAAGATGCTTATAATAACCAAACATAATTAATCTAAACAACATAATATGAGATGATAATGCACACAGGATGCAGTGAACCTATAATGCAACATTCTATGTGAATGGACTTCTTTTACAATCATGCTTGTTTTAGCTTATAAAATGAAATGAAATGCACCACGAACATAAGTATCAATAAGGACTTGCATGGGAATGTGGGTAGATGGTGTGAAACTGCACCTGTCAAAAACCATTGATATCCTGAGAAGAACGGGAGAGAGAAGGTGAATATTTGCACAACCAAAATCATAGGTTAATGGATAGGGATGAATGCAATGCAATAGAATTGATTATGAAATGCAATCCAAATTTTATTTTCCATCTTCTGAGCATTGATTTTTTCTATAGCATAAGACACCAGGTGCCAGGGTATATGAAACCAAGGCAAGTTAGCATCTAATGCATAAAACAAACACAACAAACAAGAAGGCTATCCCAACACCCCAAAGTCACAAAGACTTTGGTCAGGCCAGGCATTGGGATAACCACAAGCACAAAGGGATACCCCAACATAACACAAGATTTCAGAGATCCTGGTGGGTACTACATGGGACAACCTAGCAGACAACAACAAATCAAAAAGATCAAGATATGCCCCTATGTTAACCAATCAAAACACACCATAATATGATAGATCATGGCAACCTTGACTGGTTGTAATAGGGAGCTCAAACAATAAACAAAAGCCAAAAGAATCAAAAGATCACAATCAATTTCAAATGTCCTTTTCCATAGGATCAAAGGGGATGGATGGGATTGATGAGGTTTGTTAGGAAGGATGCATCCTATTGAGACCATAAATGGAAACCAAACTAAGATGACCCACATGACGCAAGATATTTGATACTAATTACATCTCCTGATACTAGAGGATCTTGTTTGTGAAGAACTAACTAGATAGGGACACACTTGACAACACGACACAAGACAAAAGACTAACACATCCTATAGACCTAGGGGCTCACGGGCCAATCAAAGATTAGCCTTGTCTACGTGAAATCCCAGAGCCTTCGTAGTTCAAGAAAATACCATGGATAAAAGCGGAAAGAGGACCAATGGAGATGAGCAATGGAAGAACAATGACAAAGGAAACAAAGCCCCAGGGGTGGATCAAAAGATAGAACTTGCCTATGTGAAAGCGCAGGGGGAACATAGTTTGGGAAGGACAAACAACAACCATCCATGGATAAGAGCGAAAAGGGTACAATGGAGATAGATGATGGATGACCAAAACAGGACGGTCAAAATTCCCCGGGGGTGGATCAAATGATCAGCCTTGCCTACGTGAAATTGCAGGGGAACGTAGTTCGACAAAGACCAAAAATATTGATGAGATGTGATGGGAACCAAATGGAGACCATCACGACAAAGTGATGAGGAACAAATGATGTAAAAATGTTGATGACCGACGCGATGAAGGACACGAGATGATGAAATCGACATAAGCTCATATTAGGATAAAAAAGCTCAAGATTACGGATAGATGATAATCATCTTATGCTCAATAAAAACATACCAAGCGGCCAAGGATGGGATGCGGATGAAGTGATAGGATATGATAGGATGTAAGGAATTGGATATGAGGATAGGATGGATGGAGACATGTAGTAACCAGGACACAAGGTAGATAATGATTAAGCTCTCTACAAATGACACCTGATACTAGGTTTTCACCAACCGTACTTATCCAAGGTGCCACCAAGGGTGGTTTTCACCATAGGACAAATTTATTTCTCTTTACTATTTTTTGGATTTTTGACTTTTTTGAATTTTTTTTGTATTCTTTGGCAAGATAGGAGGACCCAGTTGATTTAGGTATAAAACCTCTTTAGGTGCATGATGTTGATAGGATCTTCGAGGGGCTCCCCTTTAGGTGTTGCAATTTTGTAGGCACCTAATCCATATTTTGTGGTGATGACATAAGGACCCAACCAATTAGGTTCAAACTTTCCTTTCTTGTCTCGGTCCTATTGAATACGTTGATTCTCCTTAAGGACTAGATCTCCAATGTTAAATTGGCGGGGATGGAATTTCTTATTGTAACTTCTCTTAAGAAAATTTTGATACACCTGAAGATGATTGTATGCTTTGATCCTCTTTTCATCTAAGATCTCCAATTGAGCGAGGTGAGCAACCCGTGAGTCTTCTTCAGTGATGAGATTTTTCAAAAGATATTCTCAGGGATGGGATCTCAACTTCAATTGGCAAGATGGCTTCAGCACCATAAACAAGGGAATATGGAGTGGTGCCAGTGGGAGTGCGGATGGATGTGCGATAAGCCCAAAGGGCAGGGTGGATGTGGAGGTGCCAATCTCAACTAGTATTATTGACAACCTTTTTCAATATTTTAATCAAAGTTTTGTTAGTGGCTTCTGCCTATCCATTACCTTGAGGGTAATAGGGCATGCACCAGTGAGGTTGGATATGGAAGGTGCCACATACCTCTTTTACAACATGGTTTTTGATTGGTTTTCCATTGTCAAAAATGGTGGTGGAGGAGATGCCATATCTGCAGATAATATGGTAAAGGATGAATTTGGATATCTGAGTACCCGTTATATGGGATAGTGGTATGGCTTCCACCCACTTAGTGAAGTACTCAATTGTAGTGTTAATGAAGGTGTGGCCATTGGAGGATGGAGGATATATCTTGCCGACTAAATCAAAACCCCACTAAGAAAAAGGCCATGGTGCTACAATGGGTTGTAGATCTTGAGCAGGAGCATGTATCAAGTTTGCATGTTGCTAGCAAGGTAATCATTTCTTCATGAAGTCACAAGAGTCATGCTCCAATGTAGTCCAATAATAACCAACCCTGAGAATCTTCTTAGCTAAGGCCGTGTCATTTGAGTGTGCCCCACAAACACCACTATGTACTTTTATTAATGTAGTGTGAGCTTCAGTCTCGTTTAGACACTGAAGAAGAGTTCCATAATATCCATGATGATAAAGAGTATCACCTATGATGATGTAATGAGATGTATGTTGGATGAATGACTTGCATTGATTGTGGGTAAGGTCAGTAGGCAAGATGTTGTCGTGAAGATAAGCATAGATCTCATGATACCATGGGGACGCAGGACCTACAATTTCGCACACCATCTCATTCTCAGGGACGTCGTATGCAAGGATTAAAAGTTGTTCAACCAGGAATTAACACTCTGTCTGATCCTTGGGCATGTCAATTAAGGAACCAATTGTAGCCATTGTATTAGTAGCTTTGTTCTGTATTTTGGGGATCTATTCAAACTAAATAGAGGTGAAAGACTTCTTAAAGTCATCGACCATGCGTTTATAAGGTAACAGCTTCTCATCCTTTGCTAAAAACTCATCGTCGATCTATTTGATGACTAATTGTGAATCGTTGAAGACCCTTACATGAGTGATATTCCATTTGATTGCGATTCTAAGGCCGATGAGAAGAGCTTCGTATTCAGCTATATTGTTTGTGCATGGAAAGGCTAGTCTAAATGAATTTGGGATATAATCACCTTGGGGGTGACAAACAGGATACCTTCCCTTGATCTGTTATGTGTGTAGGACCCATCAAAGTATAGTGTCCATGTGGTGGCTTCTACTGCTGTAAAGACCTCTTCATCAAGAAATTCTATCACCAAAGGATGTGCATCAACCAAGGGAGCATCGGCTAACTAATCTGCTATCACCTGTCCCTTAATAGATTTGCAGTCCATATATTCTATGTCAAACTCACTCAGCAACATGACCCATTTAACCATTCGGCTAATCAAATTTGTTCTGGATAGAAAATACTTAAGCGGGTCAACTTTTGATATTAACTTGACTAGATGACTGAGCGTATAATGTCTAAGTTTCTGTGAACAGAAATCTATAGTTAGGAAATCCTTCTCCATTGAAGAATAGTTGAGCTCATAGCCAACTAAGGTTCAATTGATATAGTAGATTGCTCGTTCTCTGGATGACTCATCATGTTGTGCTAGCAATGCCCCTAGTGCCACTGAAGTAGTTGAGATGTACAATAAAAGTGGATTCCATGGGATTGGAGGCATAAGGATAGGAGGATGAGCCAAGTATTCCTTAATCTTGTCAAAACCTTGCTGACACATAGGATCCCACATGAAGGATGTATTCTTTTTCAGGAGGTGGGTGAATGGTTGACACTTGTCAGCTAACTGTATTATGAACCTTTTGATGGACTATAGCTTACCCTGGAGACTCCTTAACTATTTTAGGCTGTGAGGTGGAGGCATATCCATAATTGCTTTGACCTTGGCTGGATCCATTTCTATACCCCTCCTCAAGACAATGAAGCCCAACAATTTTCCTAACATAACCCCGAACACACACTTTTTCAGATTGAGGCGCAACTTGTAGTGGTCTAGCCGTTCAAAGATCTTCCTTAGGATTGCATGGTGTTTTGCTCTGGTTCTTAATTTTCCTAATAGATCATCAACATAGTCTTCCATGATGATTTGGATAAGATAATGAAAGATGACAGTCATTGCGCATTGGTAGGTTTCCCCTGCGTTCTTAAGACCAAAGGACATAACATTATAATAGAATGTACCCCAAGGTGTAGTTAAGGTTGTTTTATATTGGTCCTCAGGTGCAATTTGAATCTTCTTGCATTTCATGCCTAGTAGTCAAATCAACCAACATGTCGATGTTTGGCAAGGGGAAATCATCCTTAAGACAGGCCTTGTTGAGGTCTCTGAAATCTGTACACACTCTGATAGCGCCGGTTGGTTTGGTGACAGGTACTATGTTTGAGATCCATTCTGAGTAGTCGATGGGCCTTATGAATCTAGCTTCCAATAATTTCTCCAACTCTTTCTTAACCATCAAGGCTACTTGAGGGTGCATTTTCTGAAGCTTTTGTTTGACGGGCTTGGCATCAAGACATACATCTAGGTGATGTACTACCAAGGCAGGGTCTAACCTAGGCATGTCTGAATATACCCATATCAAATTGATTTTTCCTTCCTTAAGGAGCTGAACGATGGTAGAGTGTTCTTCTTCTAATAATGCCTTAGCTACATATGTGATTTTGGGATCTTCTTCAGTTCCCAAATTTACCTCTTCTGTTTCCTCAATCAGAATGGATGATCATTCAGACCATTGTGTTCCCACAAGGGGAAGATGAACATCCCCATCTTCTGGCGCCTCACTGAGGTTTTCACCAACAGATACGTCCTTTGTTTTGATTTTCCTAAGTCAAGAAGTGCCTTAAGGAGGTTTTCACTAGGTGACCCTTTTGGATTTTTCTTTATCTTATTTTTGTGACTAGGGTGTTCATCTTCCCCCAATCCCATGAGGTGTACATAGGTATCCACTAAGGGAAGTGATTTAATAGGTGTGCTTTCACATAGATCCCAATCTATGAGTTCGGGATGGCGAAGGGAAAGGTTGATGGTGCAAACAGATAGGCATTCAATCATGGAGGAAAGGTCTACGTGATCTACATCATCATACACATGTATGATACACTCTTCCTCTGGTATATATTTTAAAAGATCATCGCCCGCACTGACATTATTAGAAGTACTAGTCGATGTTGTGGGACCCTTTTTCTTTTTTTCATAGCCTAAGCCTGAATTCTTTGGACGTATGGAAGTGTCAATCGGTTGCTTTCTTCCTAGCTCTTCTGGACCAAGACCTACCCCTTGATAATTGTATTTCTCAGTGTACTTAGAGGGCCAAGGATACATCTCTTGAAAATATTCCTTTAAAGGGGGAGTAGGTTCAGGTTCTTCACAGTATATCCACTGACTTATATCATCTTCAGGCATATATTGTGGTAACACGAGAGATACATAAGTGTTGGTTCCCACATTTTTGGAGCTCAAGGTGACTTCCTTTTGTTCTTCCTTTGGTGCAGACTCGGAGGGTTGACCATATGTGTGTGGTGAGGGTGGCATGGTTGCCACATTCAAAGCAGTACGCATCTCATACTCACCACATCCCTTGTTAATGATCTGGACCTTGGTGATAATGGAATCAAATGTAGAAGATGGAGCGGATGAGGTGGTGGGTGATGGATTAGATGATGGATTGGATGAGGATGTTGGTGGTGGTCCCATTTCCACTCCTAGACAATAATGGGAATGAGGGAAAGAAGCTTCAAGTGAATGGCAGTATTCAAATGGTTGAGGATTAGCTTGTATCATAACTTCCATTCTATTAAACGGGAACTTCAAGCATTGATGATAGGTAGATGGGATGGATTGCATGGCGTAGATCCATGGTCATCCAAGAAGAAGGTTGTAGGGGAGTTCCAAATCAAGGACATGACAAGTGGTGTATTCTATAACTGGGCCAACTTGAATTGGAAGATCAATAACCCCCTCAGAATCTCTTTCTACATTATCATAAGCCTTTATAGTGATGATCTGATTGCTTAAATCAACATGGGTATATCCTACCTGCTTTATGAAATTTAATGTACAGAGATTGAGAGAAAAGCCATTATCTATCAAGACCCTCTTTACTTTATGTCAAGCGACTAGAACCTCTATATGGAGGGGTCGATTGTAATTGGAATTGATGGTAGGCATGTCATTTTGGCGGAAACCTAGTTGATAGGTTGATGAAAGGTGTCCTACCAGAGCTTGGAACTGTGTGGGGTTGATGTCGTTGGGGACACAGGCATCCTATAAATCTTTTGTCAAGATTTTCTGATATACAAGAGAAGACTTTAGCAAATCTAGGATAGATATTTGCGTTGTGGTCTTTCCTAGATGGCCAAGGATGTTATACTAAGAGCTCATAGGAGGTGATGGGGTTGACGCAGAGACTCCAAGGATAGTAATGTGAGTGCGGTGAGTGGTAACAACACATTGAGACTCCTTTCCTTTGACATGTATCATAGACACACATGGTTTCGCTTGCCCAATATGTGTGATGAGAGTCTCATAGTTAAGCGGAACATTCTTGTAGGTGATATTATTAGTGTTGTTATCCTAGTTGTTATTGTTACTAGGTCCAAGATTTGCGTTGGATGTGCTAGGACCTTGGTTATTCTTTGGGAAAGCATTTTGATATATTTGTAACTGAGCATTGGATGAAGGTGTCGTGTTGGCATCCGCATGTATGTCACCCTGATCTATGAGATCCTAGATGTACATTTTCAGACTTTGACACTTATTTAAGGTATGCCATTTAATCTTATGAAACTCACAATATTCATTTTCTTTAAACCAGGCTAGTTTAGGCTTCCATTCATCAGGTGGCTTAGTCACAGGATATGTAATTGGGTAATTGACCTATAACAACCTATTGAAGACAGTGCTCAAGGGTTCTCCTAATTGAGTGTATTGACATTTACCATTCCCTTAATTGTATTGATTGGATTGTTGAGGGGGTCGAGGTGCCCCCTATGGCACATATATGGCATTGGGCATGAATGGTTGTTGCCTCTGGGAGGTATTGGCCACCTGAACATGTTTAGTATCAGTGACGTCATCGTTGACTGCATTCTTATTCTTATTCCAGTGATGGGATTTGTCACCAGATGACTTGTCATCCGAGTTGTATAGTTTAATTTTCCCTTTAGTGACAAGCGCTCTCTCAATGATGGGGATCTTTTCGATAACCTCTACGATGGTAGTGACACAATGAAGATTAAGATCATGTGCCATTTTGGAATGAGCATTAGCCACAAAAAGGGTGACCATTTCTTTCTCACTAGGAGCGGATTTCATACAGCTAGCTACAACTCACTACCTTTGCAAGTATTTAGCAAAAGTTTCTCCATCACGTTGCTTCTCCTTCAAGAGGTCTAGAGTGTCAATGTCCTTTTCCAAATTAAAGGAGAACTCTCTGACAAACTATTAAAAAATATTAGTGAAGGAAGAAAATATCCCCTTCTTGAGACCCATGAACCAATCTAAGGCTGGCCCTCCTAAGCTTCTAGGGAATAGGCATAGGAGATAATTGTCATTATGTTGGACATCTTGACATTGTGCATAGAACTCCTACAAATGGGACTTTGGATCTTTAGTTCCTGTATACTTGTCAAACTTGGGTATCTCGAAATGCTTCGGAAAGGGGACGAGTGAAATCAAAGAATCAAATGGATATGGGAAAATCTCCTCAATCTTGAAGGATTTTTTGGACATACCCGCTTATAGGTCTTTCAATGAATCTTTGAGCTCCTCCAACTCTTTATTGGTGGGTGGAGTTGGATTAGATGAATTGGGTGGATATTGATGTGATGAAGATGGGATGAAAGCATTGGGATCATATGAGGGTGTAGGTTGATACTAATTAGCGTAAGGCAAATAGGATTATGACGGATTTTGGTAATAAGAGGTGGAGGGTGCCTGTTGTTGAGGTGGTTGTTGTTGATAATATGAAGTGGATGGGGGATTGTGTGGAACTTGGTAGTATGAGGATGTGGAAGTGCCCTGTTGTTGTGATGACATTTTTTGGTAGAAGAGGTGTACGGAGCGCCTTGTTGATAGGGTGGTTGTTGTTGAGTGTAATATGGATTAGATTGGTAATTATAGGCAAGGTTTGGTTGTTGTGTAGCATACGACGGTAGTTGCAGATTGACAGTTTGATGGTAGGAATTAGTGTGTGATTAGGGAGGATTAGTGTAAATTGGTCGTTGAGTCTGTGGTGGATTCTGAGAGGCCACATGGATATTCGATTTACCATAAGCAATGTATGTGCTGGATGGATGGTAGAGATATTACGCAAGAGGATTATGTTGTGTTTGTGTGGGAACATATGTATGTGATTGTTGACAAGGAGGGTGAGATGGGATGTGTTGTTGTTGTGGGATTGTTGCAGAGGCACCATGAGGTGGTTGTTGAGGGTGTGATACAGTTTGCGTTGCCTGATGAAGAGTTTGTATATGAGTGACAGTATACTGCTGTGGGTTTGAAACATTTTGTTGCGGCATGTTTTGTTGTGGAGGTTGTTGATGATGTTGCGTGGGGATGGAAATGGTAGCAGTATGCTGTGGTGGTGCTTGCGAGGGGATAGTTGCATGCTCCGGCGGTGCCTACGAAGCAATGGATTGATGAGGATTAACGCAAGGTTGTTGGAATGTCAGAGTATTACCCTGAGGGGGTGGTAGGAGATTGCCTGTGAGTATAGGTCTTGGTGGTGGCGTTGATACAAGAAATAGATTGCTCCTAGTGTTGACAGGTGGTTGACCAGGATACTAAGGTGGGAGTGGTGGAGCAGATGAGATGTTTTGTGGCATGCCATAGGCATAGGGATCATAAGGATTGGATGGTGTCATAGATGTTACAGATGGAATGGGAGGATGATTGGCAACTTGATGTATCACAACATTTCCAAACTCAAGATGATACCAATTATCTATGGGTGTACCCTCGGGAACATAGGAACTTCTAAGAACATTTTGAGGATCTTGATGCACTAGAGGAGTTTGGGTGTTGGTGTACTGTGACATGTCAAAACCAAATGGCGGTTTGACTCCCTTCATGAGTAGAGTGGCGAGGATCTTATCCCCACACTCATCAAGGAGGTGATCTGTCATCTGAACGTTAGTGGGATTGCTTAGGTATTCATCAACGATGACTTTAGACTGATCAATTGATCATGTTTTTGTCATCGGGTAGTGAAGTATTTTGACCGTTAGTGTTAGATTGTGACGAAGCACTGTTATGAGGATCTTGAGGGATGTTCACACCATTGTTAGGATCTTGAGAGATATTTGCTTTGTTGTTAGGATCTTGAGAGATGTTTTCCCCATTGTTAGGATCTTAAGGGATGTTCGACTAGGAACCTTGACCTTGTTGTTGTGCCATTTGCATCTTGGTTTGTGATCTAGTCTGAACGGGCATGAAAATGCAGAACTATTGGGTGGACTGAGATGAGACTAGACTCAATGCAAGGATGACCTAAATGATGGTTGGAAGATTGATTGGATTGGATAAAGGATTGATTGATGGGATAATGAGATCAAATGATTAGATAAGGGTTGATTTGGACGATTGGATAGGATTGATTGGATGATTAGATAGGATTGAGATTGGATAAGGATTGATTGGTAAAGCGACTGATAGGATTAGATGATGGATCAGCATCGGTTGACGAAACGACCAACAAGATTAGATGATGGATGATGTAATGGATTCTAAACCCAGTTTGGAAATCACCCTAGGTGACTTAAGGCGTTGGTTGATCAGATTGAAGGAGAGATAGAGGATTACAACACCAAATGCACCTCAAGATGGAAATGGATTGATTGGGTCGATGATGATGACTTATGGCACCAAATCCACCTCAAGATGGAAGTGGATTGATTGGGTTGAATACAATGACAAATGTGTAGGATAATGATCGGATTCAGATGCCTAGGTCAATTCAGATAATAACCTCTAAAACAAGGTTTAGGGGATTTGGATCAAGAGAACGATGATGAACGATGCAACCTAGAGATGCTCTAAAAGTGCCTATATGATACAGATGATGACTGAATGACCTTTGCAAAGTACAAATGGACTAAAGGATGAATTACGAGTGAACGGAAGGGGATGTAAGTGTTTAGATCACAGCAAACAACAAGGTTTTAGGTCCCCAACTATTTGATTTTTTGGATTGGGCCAAGTTGCCTATTCAAGGGGTGAGGTCGCCTATTCCCTAAGCATGGTCATCTATTCCTAGGGCCTGGTCGCCTGTTCCCAGGTCCTAGTCACTTGTTCCTAGGGCCTGGTTGCCTGTTCCCAAGTGTTGGTCACCTAACTAGTTTTTAGACTTGTTTAAATCATAAATGAGGTCAAACCAGCTATCGAAATGAGAAAATGAGTCTAACAAGTGGTGAAACAGACTTACTAGATGATGGAATGTGTTCCTTGAATGGAAAAATGAGATCCATAAACAAACAAACAGATTCCCCTAAACAATGAAACAAGTTCCCTGGATGACAAATGAACTTTCTAAACAGATGAACGAGTTCACGGAATGAGAGAACAGACTCTCAGAACAGGGAAATGGACTGACGGAATGACAAAACGGGTGCTTGGAATGGGAAAATAGACTAGCGAAATGACAAAACGAGAGACAGAACTGACTGTTTAAGATGCAAAAACACTTGTTTAGGTGGGGTCACCCCTCTTTAGGGTGTGCTCGCCCCTGGACTAGGCCTGGCCGCCCCTCTGGGTGAAAGATGGATAATTTTGACTCAAAAAAATTGGAAAATGACTGAGATAGAGGGTGAGTCACCCCTCTTAAGGTTAGGGTCACCCCTGGAAAGGGTGTGGTCGCCTTTATCAATAGACCTAAACTTGACCTAGGAAAAACAACTATGGAAAAGGATAGAAAACACTTCAAACAGTAAGCAAAAGGGCAAGACTGACTTGACTAGTAAGTTATGCACTGGTTTTTTATAGAAAAGACAGTTCAACCAGCACAAATCCTATGATTAGTATGAAGGGTATGGCCAACACGGTTCTCTAACTAGGCTAAATAAGGCGATCTAGGGAGTCTTCGATATACGCTTGGTACGTGAGGCACAACCATGAACACCAGCCCATCACAAGCATGAGTCAGGAACCCCAGCGAGATACTGAAGGCTTAGACCAACTCTTCACATCTATCTAGGTATCACCCTAGCTTCAACGCTCTACCAGACATGACGTGACTGGATTGGGATACAGCTTTGGCTATTCCCCCTTTATATACTCCATCGGTACACGTGGTTGGGATCGTCCCTTAGGGTGATGAAATCCTCAAGTAGGTACCACTAAGAAGAGAACGTTAACTATTTTTGGCTACTCCCCAAGCTCACACAAAGTGCAATGGGAAAGCTTGAACGATATAATATCCCCTTGGGTAACACAATGGACTTAAGTAAGCTACAATTTCTCTTCACGCAAGATTGCCAAATGGTGCAAGGGGATTGGATACGTCAATATCTTACTTACAAATAAAGCATACAATTTATTGACTCCCATACTTAGACTATGTGCCTAATTAGTATGAAAAATGAAAATAAACACACTAACTAAAGCCTTGGTCCTTTCGTCCCACAACAAACGTGTGAGTAGTTTAACCTTCGTTCTTCATCAAGCATAAAATAACTACACAAATGTTAGTAAAAAACCTTCACAATCACCAACAACATGAGTTAGGGGGTCAATAATAACTAAAATGACAGAAAACAGTCTATAAAAATGATTTAAAATGTTGTTTTTACCTTACAGAAGACTTTGTCTGGGCCTGGTCGCCCCTCTTCCAATCCTGGCCACCCCTCTATAGGTCCTGACCGCCTCTATGTAGGTCCTAGCCACCCCTTTGGTCAAAACAAAGATCTAAACTACAGTTTTGTCTCAGATAGGCGTCTGTGTCTAGGCTTGGTCACCCCACTGCAGGTCCTAGCCACCCCTCTGGTCAAAACAAAGAGATAAACTATAGTTCTATCTCAGACAGGCGTTTGTGTCTAGGCCAGGTCGCCCCTCTGCAGGTCCTGGCAGCCCCTCTGGTCAAAGTAAAGAGCTAAATTGTAGTTTTAACTTAGACATGTGTCTATGTCTGGGCCTGGTCACCCCTCTACAAGTCCTGGCCACCCCTCTAAGGTCATGGCCGCCCCTTTGCAAGTTCTGGTCACTTATCTGAGGGCCTGGTTGCCCCTCTGTGTCACGTGAACTTGCAAAATATCAAAAAACAACAAACGTGAGAGTAAAAAGGACCCGTTTGTGGGTCCCACCGGCCATGCCAGAAATGTGTGCAAGTGTTTTTTACTTCTAAATATGCAAAAAAAACTAAAAATGAAATGTAAAGAACACAAGACCACCTCAAGATTAGCCTAAGTTAAGCACAAATAAAAGAAAGATAAAAACAAGAGTGATTATACATTTATCTGTGTTGATTCGTTGGTTGGCCCTTGATTGAAATTTGGTTGTGTTCTCCTTCGATGGCAATGTGATGGAAAATGAATGCAAGGTGATTAAGATGGAAGATGAGGGTGGATATGTGATAAAGTGAGCAAGGTGGATGCAAAAGGATGAGAACTAAATATGCAAGTTCTTGAATGCAAAAGATTGGCTTGAGAGCATAATTGTGTTAAAAATGCCTTAAGGTAAATGAATCAATGAGAAAGGGGGTATTTATAGAAGAAATTGAATTCTCTAGAGAATTCAACAGTCAGGATTGAGCCATTGTGGCCACGATGGAGGGCTATGGTGAGTTGAAGACTCACAAGCCCTCACATCTTGTCATGTGGAGGATAAAGTGTCCAAAGGACATGGTGAGATGGAAAGGGTACAAATGATGTGGAGGAAGGACAAGTGATGTGGAAGAAGGACAAGTACTTTTAAAGTACCATGGGAGGGGAGAATATTTCCTCAAAAAAGAGGTTATTGTCCCCAAGTGAGAATGAAAGTGACATATGAGAAATTTTAGTATTCCTCAAAAAATATTCATGGGGAAAAGAGAATTGGTTGGAGAAATAAATGTGAATATGTAATTCACATGATTAAAGTGGATAAAGTGGTTGGAAGAATAAAAATGAATTTTAAATCCATATGAGGAGCACCTTGTGGATAAAACAAGGTTCTTATGAAAGAGGCTGAAAAGTACTTTGTGGATAAGACAAGGTCCTTATAATAGAAGGTTCTTGGCTTCATGTGACTTGATGTGACCTTTCAATGATCACATGGGGAAGAGGAGAATCATTGAAGGAATCAAAATTGAATTTTAAATTCACATGGAGAAGAGGGTCTATGCCAAGTATGGAAAATGTGAAGGTTGACCAAAAAGGTATGCTAAATGTAGCGAGGGGAATAGATTAAGGTTGTGCAAATACATGATTAAGAAATTAATGAGAGATTAGAAGCAAGTGGGAGAATATGGAGGATGTGACATTAATCCTGATTAAGGTGTGCACATCCTAATCATGGATTAATTAAATTAATCTAGATTAGAAGAGGGTTATGGAGGATGTGACAAGGGTAGAGAAAAATGAAGAATTTAAAATTGATTTTATTCAAAAGGGTCAAATAACTAAATTAAATAAATTGATATGTTTATTTAATTTAGAGAGGAAATGTGTAAGGTAGAGTATTTAATTGTTAAATTAAATACTTTAGGAATCTTAGGCAGAAGGTGAAATATTAATTAAATAAATTATTTAATTAATATTGACAAAATAGATGAATAAAGTAAATGAGTTTGACCATATGAGAGTGGTCAAATTTGGATGTCTACAATATCATACACTTGAATCACGTATACTAACATCATTTCGTCTTAAAACCCATCATCTTTTCACTTAATTAATTAAATTGGCCTAGCTATTTAATCAATTATGGCATTTGGGGGCGCCGGTCCTAGCTCAGTTGGTTAAGGTGTTCCCTGTAGCAGGGCGCCCACCATGGGTTCGACTCTCCGGCGCTCCTGTGGTACCGGTTGGTGTGTCCCGCCAGCACTGCCGGTCACGGTAAAAAGTTTACCGGCGGTGGGGGGTTATATGGGGGGCCGTGCTGCACCCGATTCCCCTCGTTAAAAAAAAAAAAAAAAAATCTATTATGGCATTTGCATCTATTAACCTATTTAATCTAATCAAGTTAATTCACCCCCTTTTGTGCTAACATTTCATCTCATTAAATTAAATAAATCAAACTATTTAATTTAAATCCCTAAATCTTCTTATTTAATTAAATAACCCTAAGTTATTTAATTAAATGTCATTCCACCTTTCTCCCATTTATTAAATCATTTTATTTAATGAATATCATCTAATTCTTCTAAATCCCCTAATTGCATAATTAATACTATTTAATTATCAATTAAATCTAATTCCCCCCCCACTTGCAAGGGAATATTCCTCTTTTGCATATTCCTTCAAAAGGAATATTTCTCCACCTTTTGCACAATTTAATTTAGTTTTAATTAAATTATCTTTTTCCCTCACCCATGAGAATATTCCAAAGGATATTCTCTCTCCTCACTCATTTGAAAAAGGGAATATTCTTACAAAGCTTCCTGTGCAAGTTAACTTGTTACCCCTTGTATAGGTCAAAAGTGTGTTTGTTTGAAGGAATGGTAACCCTTGATTAAATCTCATCTTTCATTCTCATCCGTTGATGATAATCCATGATCCATGTTTCATCCTTCCTCCATCCTTGACTGTTGATTAGCCTTTTTATCTTAGCCCTTCTTTTCTCATTTGCTCTCCTATAAATAGGTCACTATTTGGAGACAAATGGATCCATCTTTTAACATCAGAGTTATGCTATTAAAATCACTCACACTCACACTCATATTTAGCACACATTTAACATCTTTTAGTTTAATTACTTGCATTAAATATCTTCAGCTTCCATTAATGGCTTCCATGATCACATAATGCATGCATTTAGTTTGTTTATTAATTAGGGTTTGAATCTTTTAGCTTAGAATCCATTTAGATTAGCTTAGAATTTGCACATCTAAATCATTTTAGCATAAAACCATGTTATATTAGCTTGCATCATGCTCATTTAGATTAAAATCATGTTTTCATGCACATATCACAATCATTCCATTAATTTTCTTCAATAAAATTGATTGGAAAAAACTCATTTATCCATAGGATTAGGAAAGGGTCATTGTTCCACATCAACACGACACCACTCCCACAATGGGATAAGTTTTAGATGGATTAGAGTAGGCATTTTAAAGCTTTCATAGTTTAGTATGCTTAGTTTTGATAAATGTTTAGTTTAATTTTCATTTGAATGATATTGTTGAGATTTGACGTTAGTGGCTTCATTATGCTTTGATTCTTCATGGATCAAGTGTAATCGGCCCATACTAATTTTTTGATCACATTCTGGTGCTAGAAGGAGGAAAAACTGATCAAATTTAATCAATTTCTATCTCTAATTCTATTTTTTCTGACTCTTGTAGGATACAGTGATGCTCAAAGGAATTTTAGCGACACCTTTGTTGGGCGTTGCCATACAGCAACACTATCACCATTAGAAACAATGATACCTATTTAATACCTTGGTGTTGATTAAAATAAATGGCAATGTTGAATACTTTTAGAGGTATCAAAGATTTATAAATGGTGACACTCCCCAAACAGCGATGCTATTGCAGTCACTGGTTTTCTACAAAGTGACGCCAAAATTCACCAGAGTGATGCTTTGTGAATAGTGATGCCCTATTCTGGTAAGCAAAATGATGATTAATTTTTAGCATGTGCTTTAATTTTTTTTGCTTCATCAGATCACTAACATGCCTCTAACGTTGTTTTTGTTTTTAGGCTAACTAGGTTTTGCAGGTTGGACAATAAAAGTCAAAGTGAAGAAGCATCCTTATTTTTCCATCTTATAATTATAACAAGTGTTTTTATGCTTTTTGGGTAATTATAACCCATTTATTATGCTTTTCATTTAGTGCTTTAGGACCACACTAATTTTCAATTGGGTCTTAAAAAGAACACTCAAACAAGACTAAAATTGAACCCTGACTTCATCATTTTACTTTGGGTTTAAAATTGAATAAAACAACTTAACACTTCATTTGGTGCATAAAATAAAATCATCTTTTCTTTGAGGGTTAAAATTAATGAGTGTTTGTTATGTTTTTATTTACATCTTTGTTATTGAATGTGTATGCACTTCTCTCGCGCCACTTGACGATCTTGAGAATCAAAAACATTCCTTGACATTTTGTATAATCACCCACACCTTTTAATTTGGACTAAAATGGACCCCATGCTAGTGTAGGGAAAAGGTGTGGTGTGTGTTCTCTCCTTGTTTCATGTGAACTAGAAGATCAAACTACAAACGTACTTCCTTGCTTTTGTTTATATTTAGAGGGCCTGCCTTCCCACTTCAAAAGGATGGAATGACCCAAGCAGTAACAAGCTAAAGCCAATCTCTTTTAAATCACTATATAAAAATGTGTTTGTGATTAAATTCATAAACAATAGGTGTGGATGTATCATATCAACAAGTGTCAACCTTAGTATATGTGCAATACGTTAAAATATCTTCTTAGGAAGAGACAGGGAGGCCTCTTGATTGACCATAATCTTGAGCTAATATTGTCGCGTGTATGGCCACCTTGTATGAAAGCCCTTATTATGAACCAATTGTTTCGAAGCCAAAAAAATTTATGCTTGTTGGTGCAGGAACAGTCATTCTGAGGCTGCCCCATATTTTACTATTCAATTATCAAAACAGGAAAATCCTTAGGATCTTCGGATCTTCAGGATTTGAGATTTGGTGATCCTGAAAAGTGTGTGTCATGGAGGGGAGCCAGTATCACCAAAGCTCTATCTGTTCGCATTGTCTTAGTGTTTGGAGAAATCCAAGTGGGGATTCAATAAGTAGTATGTTCTGCACCTAAGGTTATAAATACTTGTGAATTAGTTTAATACTTTTCTTGGTTCCAAAACATTACAAACAAACATTAACAAAGTCTTTTCAAAATTTCAAACCCTTTGGTCTAAATATGGATACCCTTTGACAAAACCTTGATATTAATGCTTGTCCTAAGAATATATTCTTAGAGGCTTCTAAATATTTTGGTTTACATCTCAATCCATATTTCCCAAAGTTAACATAGGCAACTATGGCTTGAACTTCATCCTTTTCACAAAATGGATCTTGTGAAATTTATGATGTTTTTGACATAGACATTTAGTTTGAACTTAATCAATACAAGTGTTTGTGGTAAAAGACATTCACTTAAGCAAGATAAATTGACAAATTGAACCCCACATGACTATTTGGACACCGATCGCTCCCGTGGAACAACCCGACCTCGAAGGTGCTATCATTTAACCAAACTTGGAACTAATCGAGGAAGAACAAACCAACATAATTAGTAGTTTGAGAAGCTTCACTTTTGAAACAAAAGAAACACCCACTCAGTGGAGAAACACAACAACAATCTTAGATGAAGAAGAGGAACAAGTTGATATTGTGGCTGGAAGGCCCATATTACCACCACCCACATGGAAATAAATACCCTCTTTTCTTCTATAAATGTTAACTTCTCTAAATGATCTCATGCAAAATAAAAATCCCCAAGAGAAGGTTTACATACTGTTGTTTCAAACTTAGATATCATAGCTCAAAATACATTAGAATATGTATCCAAAAACAGTACCACAATAGGAACAAATTGGAAACAAGGTTTTATAGACTTATCTCGCTAAATAATATGAACATGTATGCTCAATATGAACCCCTTAGTTAAATCAAAAAATTGGTCTTTTAAAACAATCTTAGACTTTTCTAAATTATCTCATGCAAAATTAGAGCCCCCAAGAGAAGGTCTACAGGTCATCACTTTAAACTTAGGCATCTTAGTCCAAAAGCTCTCAAGAAACACCTTTTAGCACTTCACCAAAATAGAACCAAGTTGGTATACAACTTCTACAAACGTGCTTCAAGCAACAACCTAGACTTGTATGAATTATTTTTCAGTCAAAACCCTAAGCTTTTTCATGATCTTGAACCTATCTAAATCATTGGGTCTTTACGATTTGAAAACTTTAAAGGTCTAGCATGTTTATCACTACCTTGGTCTTATCAAACAAAGTTTCACTGTAAGTCAACATTGGGTCAAAAGTTTCCTCCACCCCTTCATCAAAATTTCATCCTTCACTTCACCAAACTTTGCAAAAATTTCTAATACACCAACACCTTTTGACTTCAAACATCTATCCAACCAACCTCTAACTTAGCTACTTTGTATGTTAAATGAATCCTTTTCCATGCATTTGGCTAAGTTAGTTATCATCTTTGAACTAGTTCATCTTGAAGGTTACGAGTCTACCCTAAAGATTTCCAATTTCATCAACATCCTTTATCCAAACATCAAAACCTCAAACTTAAGTCAAAAGTGTTGTCCCAAAATGTTTGCAAAGATTACTCCCCATATCATTCATCTTTTCATCTCCCATTATCATCATTGCTCCAAAAAGACTTAGAGTGTCCCTTTTACCTAGAATTGAGTCAACTAGAGAGTTCAAACATTGCAAATCACAACACAACTCTCCTAGAGGTGACCCAAAATTTATGGTAAAAATGAGATCACAACACAAGAGAATCATGGAGAAAACAAAAGCCACATTTACCTCAAGTGATACAAATCCTCTAGAATTTTATCCAAGAAGTCATGTTACTCCATCACAACAACCATCACCATCAGGGCCATATGAGATAGAAAACATCACGAACAATCCATTTGGACTTACTAGGGAGGAAATCATGGAGCATCAAGCCTTAGAGAACATACTTCCCAACTCCCCATATTTTGTTGCACAATCATTAACACAAGGCTTGACATCATCCACTATTCCAACAACTCCATCCCTAGGGATAAATCAAACATCAACACCCAGTATTGCAGCTAGTCTTGCTAGGGACTTTGGCCATACTCTTCCATTTGAAAGTAGCACACTTGTGGGTACCCTTGAAACCAATCCTCCATCCCAAACAACCACTTGGACACCAACATTTGGTGCTCCTCCTATTCCTGAAGATCCCAAATAGCTATATAAACCACTTACACTTCATTACTCCACAACAACTTCAACAGATCAAGGACACCCCTCTTCATCCATACCCATGAGTACTACAAGTGTGCCTAACATCCCATAGAGTAGTGTCGACCAAATATCACCCATAGACCCAAAAGGGAAAGGAAGTACCATCATGCAAAATTAGCCTTTAACACCACATGAGACCTCTTTATCCAATCCTCCCTTGGATACATAAAAAACAACGGTTGTCCAAAATACATCTATCCCAGCCCCCATCAACCCACATCAAAATAATTCCCTAGTCAGAAACCCCATCAACCAAGGTAATAGATTGACCGCATCTCAAACATAAGGGAATCTCCAAAACATCAATCAAGGGAACCCATTCAATTAATGGACCCAAGGTCCTAATCTTCCCTTAATGTCACAAAATCGTACGATGCCATCCTCATCTTTTTTGTTTGTCCCCCAAGTCATGCAAAATCAAATGGGACCTCAAACTTACATTCCTCCACCCCAATCCACTATCTTACAAGGAATGTTGAACTAAGGGAACTCCCAACCTCTCATCAACAATCTGCTACCCCACTCAAAACATCACCACTCAAAACCCATCACAGATGTCCCAAAAACCACCTAATCCTACATTACATGTGCATGCATTAGCTTTACAACAAGCACAACAAGCAACCCTAGCAGCACAACAACAACAAGCAACCTTAGCAGCACAACAATAGCAAGCAGCCTTAGCACAACAACAACATCAATCCCATCAAGCAGCCTTAGTAGCACAACAACAATAGGAGGCCCAACAACAAGCCCTACTGGCACAACAATAACAATAGGCCCAACAATAAGCCCTAGTGGCACAACAACAACAACAAGTCTTACTAGCTCAACAGTATGCCCAACAACAACAACATCAAGGTTTCTATTATAATCCTCAACAAAACATCATCAATACAAATGCATTAGGAACATATACATCAACACCTCAATCACCTTCACAGTCACACCACCATACACCCCATACAACACCTTATCATATAATAACCCATCCATCATCCCAACATATGTTCCTCCACCAAACCTACAAGATGATCTAACATCACAACTTAAGACATTTTCACAACAAATGCAGGACCTTCAGATGAGCAAGACAAAGAAGCCCCATACACAGAACCTATGTCCCTATCCATTCAATTGAAACATCGCAATGGCATTGTTCCCTCCCAGCCTTGAAATCCCTAAATTTGATAAATACAAAGGGAGAGGAAGTCCTATGGACCATGTCAAAGAATTTAACATCATGTGTATGGAGTTTTCTTACAATGATTCTTATTTAATGTGCCTCTTTCCCCGAAGTCTAACAGGTCCTGCCATGGATTGGTTTTCTCAACTACCTCCCGATATCAAAACTTTTCAAGAAATTACCAATAAATTCATAGATAATTTCTCCTTTAATCTTGACATGGATGTAAGCCTAGAAGAATTGTATACTCTTAGACAAAACAAATGAGAATCTTTCACAAATTTCTTACAACAATGGAGACAAAGAGCTAGTAAGAGCAAGTGGCCCCTTCCCGATGAACAAGTGGGGATCATCACGAAAAATATAGATCTAGATCTATCCTTCCACTTAAAAATGTAGTGCATCACATCTTATGATGAGCTTGTCCCTAGAGCCCTTAACATTGAGAGAGCTCTAATCTCACAGGGAAATACTCAAGCTTACAAAGACAATCGCCCATCAACCAGTTCAAATGAAAAGCCTTGGGTTTTGGCTAAGAAAAAGATCATGACAAATGATGGTGTAGTAGATGCTAAGGTGGTCCTAATAACTCCTAGACCAAACAAAAATCAAGTTTCTAACATTCAATCAACTGTACAACAAACAACACCCCCTCAAAATAATCAGGTCAACAACACTGAAACACAACAACGACGAACTCCTAACAAAAAAAATATCTAAAACGCAAGTACATGTAGTTGTCAGAACCTATCGAGACAATCATGAAGAAATTGGTAGAGTCAAACCTGATAATGCTTCCCAACTTTGAAAACTACCAAGAACCACAAGAGAAACCATCCTAGTACAACGAGAACAATCTTTGTGACTTTCACAAAATCAAAGGGCACAAAACAACGAACTACATGAGGCTCAAAAACATTATCCAAGACCTTATAGAGAATGATACCATATATGTTGAAGTACTAGTTGGTAACCAAGAATTTAAGATATACAAGAACCCTATGTCGGATCATAGCAAAGGAAACAATGGAAAAGCTAAAGATTACACAATTATGCAGCATACCTATTCCAATATGGTCACTTCATGTGATAGCATCATTACCGTTGTCACCATCAAAGGATCTAGTGTGGAATGTGGAGTCACCACACGACATGGTAAAGTCACCATCCAAGGAGTTCCATCCCAATCTAGGGCACACCCTACTCAGCCAATGACAAACACTAGCAAGTATAATCTCTTAGATCAACTTAAAAAGACCCCCGCACAAATTTCTATCTTAGAACTATTGAGGCTATCACCCACACATAGGGAAATCCTAGAGGAAGCTCTATCTATGTCATTTGTTCCTGAGGATATAGATATCGAACAATTTCAAGCTATGGTAGGGCATATCACTAATCATCTCCTCATCTTCTTGGAACAAGACCTACCATCGCAGTCATCTCATAACTGTGCTTTACACCTTGAGGTTATCATTCATAAGGATAAGGTTAAAATTCTTAGTAGATGGAGGTGCTAATCTAAACATTTGCACCCTTCAGTTAATCAAAAATTTGGTCTATTCAGAGGATACTATTGAGAAGACAAAAAGCACCACCATTAGGGCATATGATGACCAAGAATGGGTATCACAAGGCATCATCGCACTACCCATCCAAATGGGTCCCCTCATTACAAAAACTACATTCCAAATGTTAGACCCTGATCTTCCCTACAACATACTACTTGGTCAACCATAGATCCATGCCTTAAAATTTGTAGCTTCAACCTACCATCACTATGTAAAGTTTCCTTTTGAGGGTAGATAAGTTACTATCCATGGAGATCCTGAACCTTTTTACTACTACAAGAATCTTGAGGCCAATTTATATAAGATCCCCAAAATACCCAAGAATGATGAAGGGCCTACACTTTCTACCTCATTTTTTGACCCATCATCCCTTGCATCTACCTCTAAAATGAAAGAACTCATTGTGCAAAGCATACTTGACATCAAGGCAATGATCTAGGATGATGGTTGTGGAAACTATAAGCTAACAAAGGATACTTTTGTGTTGGGAAAGTTACCTCTTTCTCCCAAATCTCATGGGAAACCCACACCTAGCAACAATGTCCCAAAAACTATCAAAATGGTAGCTACTACCTTCACCAAATGGGGGGACCTGAATAAAGAAGATATTAATGAGCAAGATGTTTCTAAACTACTATATTAGGATGAAATACCTATTCTCATTCTTCCCATGGAAGATGATAACAAAGGCTTACAACTAATGAAAGGCATGGGCTATACCAAGAATGAGAAAAATAGGACAAAATGATAATGGTTTGCTAGAACTTATCATTCTTGAGAAACGCCCAAAGAATCTTTGCCTAGGTTATACTACTAGCAAGGTTACCCTTATTGGCAAATGTACTTCCACTAAATGGGTTGAGGCTTCTTCTTGGTTACCAACATCGCATGATACTACCCTAGATGAATTCCCCCTCGATGTTGCTAACCTATTTGAGAATAACTCCCTCTTCATGATATCCACTTCAACCTTCACCCCAAGCAACCGAACAAATGAAATACGCCTAGTATACCCACAACTCATTGACTTGGACCAACAAGGACCACCGATTCTAGATTTATTCGAAAATAATGAAGCAATCTTAGAATTCATGGGACTCTATGATAACTTACCATGGGTGGATCACAAGGCAGGTTTTGACATAGAGCTAGACACATGAGCGTACTATGGGGAAATGATTGAGTCCTTTAGTCACAAAATTGATGGCATGCAACTAACTTGTAGATCTTCGAGTGAAAACCACACTTTAGCACTTTCTGATCCCCAAATAGTAAAAAGAAAGGATGTATCCAAGGGTGAAAACCTCTTCGAGGCACCCAAGGATGAGGGATTCAATCTCCCCCTTAGTGCAATACATCCAGAAAAGTCAACAGTTTTAGCAAAAAAGGCCACTCCAATCAATGTGGGAACATAAGAAGCACTCTAGATCATTTTTTATGTCGAATCCTTGTTAGATGAAGAACAAAATAACGTAGCAGTGTTCCTAAAAGAGTGAAGAGATAAATTTGCATGGTCATATACTAATATGCTAGGGCTTGATCCAAAAGTGGTAGTGCATCATCTAGCAGTCTATCCCGAAGCCAAACTAGTAAAGCAAAATTTAAGGAAGATGCACCCTCAAATAGCACTCTTAGTTGAACTTGAATTACAAAAGATTCTTGACATTGGATTTATCCAATCGATAGATTATCTTGAGTGGGTTTCAAACCTTCTACCAGTCTCAAAACTCACTGGAGGCATCAAAATATGCATTGATTTCAGAGACTTAACAAAGCATGCCCGAAGGATGATTTCCCTCTCCCTAAAATCGACATCATAGTGGTCCTAACATCTGGGCATAAAATGCTATCACTTATGGATGGTTTTTCAGGTTATAATCAAATATTGATTACCAAGGAGGATCAACACAAAAGTGCATTCACTTGTCCATGGGGGACATACTATTGGAACATGATGTCGTTTGGGCTAAAGAATGTAGGAGCAACCTATCAGAGAGCAATGACCCTCATCTTTCATGACATGATCCACAAAACAGTTGAAGATTATGTGGACGATATTTTGGAAAAATCAAAGAAAAGGAGTGAAAACATACAAGTCTTAGGACCCATCTTTGACAAGCTTGAAGAATACAGGGTACAACTAAACCCAAAAAAGTGTGTCTTTGGGGTTACATCAGGAAAGCTTCTTGGCTATATCATCTCACAAAGAGGGACAGAAACTAACCCAACAAAGGTAAAAGCCATCCTAGACATGGAACCACCACAAACATTAAAATAGATGAGAGGGTTACAAGAAAGATTACAATCCATCAAGGGGTTCATAACACAACTATCAGACAAAATCCACCCTTTTTTGCATCTTCTCCCTACAGGAATAACTTACAAGTAGGATGAGAAGTGTGACAAAGCTTTTCAGCAGATCAAGGACTATCTATTGACACCTCTGGTGCTCATGCCACTGACACTGAACAAACCATTGATCCTATATATCTCAGCAACATTAGGTACTCTTTTGACACAACATGATGAAAATGGGAAAGAAAGAGCTATCTATTCAATCAGCAGGACCTTGGCTGGCTATGAAATGAACTATTCATCCATTGAGAAAGTCTGCTTAGCATTAGTTTTTGCTTCACAAAAATTTAGACACTACATGTTGTCACATCAAATCAAACTTATTGCAAAGATCGACCCATTGAAATACCTGTTATCCAAAGCAACTCTCACTGGGTGAATGGCCAAATGGGTAATGATCTTAACTGAATTTGACATGGAGCTTTTGGAGTGCAAGGCAATCAAAGGACAAGTGATCATAAACCAACTAGTAAAGGAACCTATCTATGTTGAGGACCCTTTGATATATGAATTCCCTGATGAATCAGTGTTCCTTGTCAATCTCACAAATTAGTGGAAGATGTACTTTGATGGATCATTCACACAACATGGATCAAGAGTGGGTGTTGTTTTCACCACCCCTCAAGGAAATTTCATCCCAAAGTCATACAGGCTATCATTTCCATGTACTAACAACATTGTTGACTATGAATCCCTAATCACAAGTCTGAGGATAGCAGTTCAATGGCAGATACAAGAAATAAAAGTCTACAGAGACTCACAACCGGTTATCAACCAAGTCAATGACGACTACCAAACTAAGGACAATAAGCTTACTCCTTATAAGAAGATGGTAGAGAGTCTCAAGGACCTTTTCATAGATATAAATTTTGAGCAAATTTCTCGCATGAACAATAGAGCAGCAGATGCTATGCCAACAATCGGATCACTATTAGACATGCCGAACAATATCCTGCAATGTGAATTCTTGGTAGAACAACTTCTCATACCAACTTCCAAAATCCTGGAATCAAAATTTGTGTGTGTCATTGTTGGTCCTAGATCCCTGTGATACCATGACATATTCACCTACCTAAGCAAAGGAACCTTCCCATTTGATATCACCTCGAACCTTAAAAGGATCTTTGTTAAAAAGGCATCTCGATTTGTGATCCTAGGTAATACCCTTTACTGCCGAAGCATCAAGGGGACATTACTATGATTTCTTAAACAAGAGGAAGCATTGAACACTTTAACAGAAGTACATGATGGCATATGTGGTTCCCATTCTAGTAGTATGACTTTAGTTAAGAAACTGTTGAGGATAGGATACTACTGGCCAACCATTGAAAGAGAAGCCCATCATTATGTGTAGAAGTGTGTCTAGTGTCAACAACATGGAGATATAATTCATGCTCTGGATCAGGAATTGCAACCAATGGTCACACCTTGGCATTTCTCGCAGTGGGGGCTTGACCTCATAAGAATGATTACCCCAACCTCATCCAATGGCCACAAGTTTATCATAACAACCACTGAGTATTTTACCAAGTGGGTCGAAGCCATTCCTATGACCTACATAATAGGGAAGCAAATTGCCAAATTTATCTTGAATTACCTAATCTGTCGTTATGGTGTTCTACAAACCCTTATCTCAAACAATGGAACACCCTTCAAGAATCAAGATGTAAAAGAGCTATGTCAAAAATTCAACAGCCAACCCCGATTCTCTACCTCGTATTACCCCCAGGGCAATGGTCAAGCTAAGGCTACAAACAAGACCATTCTAAAGATCCTAAAGAAAATGGCCAATGAAGCTAGTCATGATTGGCACCTATAGTTAAATCCTGCTCTTTGGGCCTATCGAACCAGTATCTGCATGCCTATAGGTGCAACCCCTTTCTCCTTGGTCTACAAATCAGAAGCATCTTTCCTATTGAGGTCGAGCTTCCATCATTGTGAGTGTCACTACATAACCTAATCACTGATGAAGAGTATAAAGTATCTCAACTATATGAGCTATAATTCTTGGATGAGTGTCATCTTGATGCCCTTAATCACTTGCAACTATATCAAAACTGACTGAAACAGAGCTATAACAAGAAGATCAAATGTTGGTCTTTCCAGGAAGGGGATCTTGTCCTAAAGAAAAATCAAAAGAATCTCCTAGATCAAGATAGTAAAGGAAATTTTGAGCCTAACTGGTTGGGTCCCTTTGTCATCACAACAAGCTATGAATTAGGAGCATACCAATTGTCAACGCTTGAAGGTGAACTCTTGTAGGAACCAAACAAAAAATTGCATCTTAAAAAGCTTTATGCCTAGTCTTAAAGGATGTAAATCTGAAAATACAAAAAAATCAAAAAATAATCAAAATCCAAAAAAATGAGAAAAAAGATTAAAAATAGTAAAAAATTATCCTCTAGTGAAATCCTCTTTGGTGGCGCTTTGGGAAAGTACCTTGGTGGAAACCTGGAAAATAGGCACCTTAAGTAGATAAAGTGAAAACCTGGAAAATAGGCACCTTAAGTAGATAAAGTACCTCCATCTACCTAGGCTCTTTATCCTTTCATTCCATCCATATATTGCCTCATCCATCCTATTTATTCCCTCACCCTTCTATGTCTATATCATAGCTTGATGTTGTGAAGTATCCTATCCCCTTGGTACTACTTGGCATATTCCAAAGGTCAGTTTGCCCTACCTATATCGAGGTAGTCTATCATATCACACTGGGGGAAATTCATTATGGATCAGATTGGGTTCTTGTATATCTTCAAGTTATCAGAAAATCCAAAAACATTCATAAAACGTTCATGCGAAAATCCAAAAACATTTGCAAAATCCTATACAACTAAAATCCAAAAAACATTCATAAAATTGTAAAGTCAAAATCCAAAACATCCAAAACACATCAAAATCCCTAAAAAGGTCAAAACATCAAAAATCCAAAAATATTCATAAAACGTTCATGTGAAAATCCAAAAACATTTGCAAAATATGTACAACTAAAATCCAAAAAACATTCATAAAATTGTAAAGTCAAAATCCAAAACATCCAAAACACATCAAAATCCTTAAAAAGGTCAAAACATCGAAAATCCAAAAACAGTACCTTGTTGAACTACGTTGTCTTTGAGCTTGAACATAGGCAAGGCCATCATCGATGTGCCCCTGAGACACCCTAGGTCAATCTTTTAGGAGTCTGTCATAATAAACTAACATTCCATCAATTTTTAATATCACATTGTCAATAAGTCAAGTCAGTCGAACTACATGGTCTTTGTATGTATAACGTAGGCAAGGCTAATCTTTGATCAGCCAATTAGGCCCTTAAGATAGGTCTTTTAGGTTAGGTTCTTGGTCGAAACTCGAAAACTCCTAAACATCCAAATATCAAAAAATACCTAAAACATCCAAAACATTAGAAAACCCCTAAACATCCAAATATCAGAAAATCCCTAAACATTCAAAAACATCAGAAAACCCCTAAACCTTCAAATATCGAAAAACCTTAAACATTTGCAAGAACTCAAAAACTCCTAAACATTCAAATATCGAAAAATCCCAAAACATTCAAATAACAACAAACACAAAAACATTAGAAAACATTAAAAAAAACCTAAACAACCTCAAATAATCAAAAACCAAAACATCCACATAAACTTTTGAAAAGACCAAAAACAACCTCAAAACATTTTTAAAATACCAAAAACATTAAAATATTTCAAAAAATCCAAAACCACCCATCTCATCTCGCTTTCACCCACAATAAATTTTCACCCATAATAAATCAACCATCATCTTCAACCTTTGTAAAAACAAGTAGAAAACAAGTATTGTGAGTTGTGAAGTGAGAACTTAAGTATCAAAATCTAAAGTCTAGATCATATGTAAACGAGTCAGTAAAGTTTGTATCAACGGCTTATCAAACACCTCATCCTAATCAAACCATCTGATCAACATGTCCTAGGATGTATCCTTCCTGCAATGTGCATAAGTATCATAAATCACCTTAGCTAAATTAAACTGGAAGGAGATATAGATAACACTGACTATTTGTCTTTGATCTTTTCTTGTGATTTATCTTAATAACCCGTTTCAAGGGCCTCTCGATGATGTTTATCAAAAAAATTTAGAGAGAAAGGAATGGGGCATCGATCATTATCTTTCATTTGTTGTGCTTGTGGGTATTCTTGTAAAATAATATTGGTGCATACTTGCTTAGTTGTGTGTAGGGAAGTTGTTTGGAGTAAATTGTTGACTATTGTGTATGTTTTGGTCCGATGTATTATAAGCTTCTAACTTACATTCCAACGAGGTTTCCGTATGTCAAGATGTGAATAAGAACTATCCTATTTGTTTGTAGAGTCAAAGTTCATTACATTGGATACAACACCATCCTGGTTATCAATACCTTGATGCATCATGTCTATGTGTTATATCAAACAATAAGGAATGACAGAAAATCCCAATCCCAATATATGAGAAAATCATTATCATCATGCATTTCTCATCACCATATCTAATAAAGTATCGGTGGATCATAGACTTGTTGGACTTTTAGAATCAATCATCAAAAATAATGGTCAATCATCTTGTTTCTTCTATCTTCTCTCCATGCTAACCTAGTATCATGACAGTCAACAAAAACATCATCAATGCATCCATCTTACATCCACAAATCATCAAAATGCATACATCTCGCATTATCATAGCATATCATAACACATACATCGCATTATCATATCGTGAGCATGAACATCTGCATTCTCCATACGTACATCCATATGTATACATCATCATCTCGTAAAACTGCATAAGAAAATACACCAAAAAGAAACACATCCATATCATATGCATCACATAAACATATCCTATCATCCATCCCATGGAATATCATAAAAAGATACTAAAAAATTATATAACATTGCATTCGTTCCACATCATTACATCTCATATCATCGCATATCACATATACCATCGCATATCGCATAAACATAATATATAAGCATATCGCATCACATCATATTGAATTTGTATCATATATATATATATGGTGACTGTCATAATACAATATCTGAGTTAGAGTATATATATTGATCAAAAGTACAATATCCACGAGGCTATCAAAAAGGATCCCATGAATGTATATTTGTTAAAGAATTGAGTAACAATCAAAAAGTGTTTGAACAAGTGGACTAGCCTTGATGGTTGCTCCCCTCACCAAGTTGTCTCTTTGGATGATCCTTGACTTGGGGATGTGCCCCACTCCTCTGTGAGTAATCTGGTTGTCTAATCGTCATAGGGATATCTCGGTGGTAGTGCATGCGATAATAAGCAGCCTCGATCACAGCCTTTTGATACAATTGAGTAAACACTATCTGCCCCTAAGCTATAGTTGTCATAGACTCTAACTGCTTATGCCACCCAACCTCCTATGCTAACTGCATATCAACAATCTGTTTGAGTTGACACTCCTGGTCTCTCTCTCTATTGTTAAGGCCTATACTTGCTGCCTGGCCTGGTCTCTCTCAGTAGTGATAACCAAATTTTTTTGTCTATCCTAATCCCTTTCACCCGTCACCACCTGCAACTACTGCATCTGTGCATCATGGGGATCTGGCCCTGGCAGTGATTGCTATGGAGGTTGTTGTTGTATTGGTGGTTGTCAGTGCACTGGTGGTGCACCAGGGACCTATCCATCCTACTGATGTTGGCCATCCTAGCCATCCTATCCTCTACCCTGACCTCTTCCCTTCCCATCATCTAGTTGCCCTCTACCTCTACCTACATCCCTCCCTCTCAGTCTCCCTTGTGGGGGTGCACCTGCTATATTTGTCAATCGACAAGGGAGTACAAACCATGCATCATACATAGGTGTCATCTAAGTATCCGCCTATCCCTGATCATAGGCCCATGGCCTAGCAACCAACTATTGAAAGCCATCTACAACCTCATGGGTTGGGATTATGTGTCCCCATGCAGTCTTTGGAGTTGACTTAGAAAATATGATGACGTATACATCATCAGGCCTATCTCGCCTCTCGCCAAACTATCTGGCAACCCTATCAGGCAAGTATCTCTCAATAATCATGTGCTCTCAACCCTGCATATATCAGGTCTATCGAGCAAAGAACAACTATTGCACATCATCGTACCATGTTGGCATCTAAAGCCATGGCCGCCATCTGAATACTGTCATATCGTCGATCACTCAATGCTAGTATGTAATCCTCACCTGCCTTGTGTGTTGTCAAGTGATGACACCCCTGTATCTCCAGAGAACAGGATCATCTGGCTCTACATCTATCATCTGGACAATCAATTGAAGCACAACAATGTGCTCCCAAGCCCAAATGTGGAGAAGGGTGACCCCTATACCAATAGCCTTGCCATCATAGTATACAAAGTCATGCATATTATGGTAAAGGGAGGCCAGCATCACTGGCCCCATGCATACTGAGTCCTCTGAAAGAGCATCTTGTGCCAAGCTAGACCCCATCCCAGATTGCATCCTCTACTCTATCAATCTAGAGCAACCAAACCTGAGATAATCATCACAATGATCAGTCTAAAAGTTAACACCCAACCTTTGTACATCTTGAGATCAATTTGGGAAGTGACTAGGACAATGTCCTTTTGGTCAAGAACCTCATGGCAGGCATCATAGTCGGTGTCAATGTCATATATCATGTGCTCACCATGTATTGAAAAATGCAATATCTGCCATTCATCCTCCAGCGTCATTGTCGCCTCGCCGGTAGGTAAGTGGAACGACGAGGTCTCACTGTGTCATGGCTTGCACAACACTATCATCATCACTAAATGTGTTCGAACAACGGGCATGTGAGCAACGTACCACAAGCCAATCTCTCTTAGGTCCTCCTGTCATAACTCAGACAAATCACCAAGTCTAGACAAAATAGTTGATCGGTGCTCATGGGACATCAAAGGTGAGATAACCTCCTGCACCCACAAAGTGCACGATGTCAAAATTATTATTTTTTTGGCTAAGTTTGGAGTTTTTATCCCCCAAAATGACAATAGCGTCACTATTTATGATAGTGTTGCTATAATTCAAACACTGACGCCAAAAGCATTTAAATTGCAAATCGCGATATGCATTTAAACACATATGTGTCGCTATTTGACCTTGACAAACCCTAACTCTAAATATCAAATCACAAGTTGTGTCACCATTTACACATGTATCACTATTTAAAATCTAAAACCCTAATTTTAAATCGTGAATTGTGTCGTAATTTATATGTGTCGCTATAAATCAAAATAGCACTGTTGATTCTAAAAATAGTCACTGTATAGCGATGCCACCAAAGTTTAAATTTCAAAATGCATTAAATGTGCCTAAAAGTCAAATTTTAAATCAAGTTTTGAATCACATACTAGTGGTCCTGCACCTAGAAGCCTCTGGTACTCTCGAACCCGGTCAAAAATGTGTCGTGGGAGCACTTGTTGCACCATTTCATCAAAGGTTCACAACTCAAAATGCAAGAAATCCTGAAGGTGTGAATGCACAAATGAATTGAAAGTGACCCTTCCTCACCTATTTATGCTTGCAAATTAGGGTTTTTTGCCCTAATTTAATCATGAAGCTAGGGTTTTTCACCATTTTCACCAATTTTTCCAAACTGAAACTTATTTTGCATCATTTTTTTGAGTTTTTGGCATGGTTTTTGCATCCCGGAGCCTTTCCAAACCCCTAGGGTAGCATTTTAACCTTTATCAAGAAATCAACCCAAAATTCAAAAAATTTTGCCCGATTTCTCGAGAGGGCAAGGAACCAGCTTACTCCTTCTGCTGGGGCAACAATGGGGCATCTAAAAATTAGAAAAAAAATATTTTTTGATTTAAGCAATAGTTTTTCATCCAAAGAGCATCAGTCTTTGAACCAAAGTAGCAAGTACCTCGCTTTAAAGAGGTGCAAAATGTAGACACTAAAAAATGTCATGAATGATATCATACACTCAAATCAGGTATACTAACATCATTTTGTCTTAAAACCCATCCTCTTTTTGCTTAATTAATTAAATAAGCCTAGCTATTTAATTAATTGTGTCATTTGCATCTATTAACCGAATTAGTCTAATCAGGTTAATTCACCCCCTTTTGTGCTAACATTTCATCTGATTAAATAAAATAAATCAAACTATTTAATTTAAATCCCTAAATCTTCTTATTTAATTAAATAACCCTAAGTTATGAAAGATTTTAGGCAAGAATAATAGAAGTCAATAATTTTATACACCGAATAATAATGCTTCTATTCCAGTATTTTCATTCAAATACATATTTATAGGATTTCTCACATCCTATTTTATAGGAAACAACCCAAACAATTTACCTAAATACATTGAGTTGTTTTAACAACTCAATACATTTGTATCACTAATAAAATAACCTATTCAACAAACAATAACAAACTTAATTTATGCATCCTATGATGCAACATTCCCAATAATATTTCTAACCTAAACACCTATGTGAACACTAATTTCCAACACCCCCCTTAGTGTGAACATGGGGTGAAAGTACATCACAATAGTTAATGACCACACACAGTAGCTCACCAAACAATATAAGATAAGAGTAGGGACATACACATCTACTCATGTCAATCAATAGTGCAACTAGCCTCACTACTCTTAGTACTTCCATCCAAGGATAGGGACAAACACATCTACCCATGGAACCAAGGATAAGGACTAACACATCTACCCAAGGTATTACATCAAGTTTGGATAGGGACAAACACTTCTATCCAACATCAAGGTTATGAATAGGGACAAACACAACTGCTCACAACAATTATGATTGGGGACACACGCATCCAATCATAATCACCAACTCCTATAACTGGGGACAAAAACTTTCAATCACTTACATCAACTTACATGAATGGGGACAAACACATTCATTCACATACAACCAAAAAATGTGATTGGGGACATACACATCCAACCACAAATATAAATTTTGAGAATACAAATCCCTCATTGTCGCCCATTATAGATCATTGCCACTTTGATCATAAATAATATGAGACGTTTATCACTGCCACTTGGAAACCGATCTTGGCTTTAGTCATTTTGGCACAAACTGTTATCACTAAAACAATTTTGCAACCTTATCGCTAGTGACTCATGAGAGGGCGTTGATTGTCCTCTAGCCTCCGATGCCTCCAACTTCGAATGTGTTGGCTACTTACTTAGTAGATATGACTTTTGAGGCTCATTTTGTCACTTGCAAGGAAAGAACATATTCTCCCCCTCTATAACGTGAACTTTTTACAAGGAGTGTCGGGTACCACCGATCATGCACTCCAAATACACACTTGTATGAACAACTATTTTATCAAATGAAATCATTAAAACTTAAATCTGAAAAGAAAATCAATCTTAATGAAATTACTAATTTAATGACTCAATTATTATGACCCTCTAGTTCAATGCATGACTCCAACCTTCACTAAAACTAATGTGGTGATGCGCATTAACTGCAAGCTCACCATCATTATCATCCAAATTAGCAAAAAAAATGGCAAGCCCACGAATGGCATTGAAAACTACACCTTTCTTCACCCTATGATAAAGGCCAAAACCCACGCTGATAGAGGCAAAATTTGATATGCTGAGAGCCAGCATGTTCGAGAGGAAAAGCATTGTTGTTCACATGACAAAGAGATGAGCACCTTCCACACTATTGTCTGAGCTTTAATTTCACCTTTTGTAGTAGAAACACGCAATGCCAATAGTTCAATTGCATATTTGAGTGCAAGGTTCCAATGTTGAAGTGCCAGACATAGATTATCAATGTTGAAGTAGAGGGCCAAATGTCTCAGCCTTTATCATGCCTAGATCTACATGGATTTGATGTTCATTTGTCTCTCAGAATGACCAAGCTTTACAATACTCGTTGTTTTGGAAGAATATCACTATGCCAAACTCTATCAAATCCTCCTTTGTTCACATGATCTAGTCCATACTCTTTCTCTAGTGCTCACCTAGCTCCAAGCATAAGTGAATGAATCCTCTTTACCCTCACCTCAACCTCTTGCTATACTTCAAAGTAGTCTACAAAAATAAATTCAAAAAATAGACCACGAATGTTTGTTTGAATGTGCCACGAGCATCCAAAGCTTCCAATTATTTGGATTTGTATCAACAAGCTATCCCAAGTTTATGGTGTTCACATGCACAGATTTTTGGATCAGGCTCCACAACGGTCATTCAAACACCAATGCTATAATGCTCTGTTCTATTGAAATTAGTAGATTCTAGCAATGATATTCACGCCACAGAATTACTCGAATTACTCTGCAATATAGAAAATCCACCAATGCAATTGCTAGGGAATATAGTGATAGTTTATTGATGTGCCAGGAGTGCAAGTGATCTCACAAATATGCCAAGGTCTGCAAACAAGAAGAGAGTCATCCAAATGCAAAGAAAATCTAGGCACTCAAAATAATTCACAGTAGAGTAGATGAAATATTTTAGGCAAGAATAATAGAAGTCAATAATTTTATACACTGAATAATAATGCTTCTATTCCACTATTTTCATTCAAATACATTACATATTTATAGGATTTCTCACATCCTATTTTATAGGAAACAACCTAAACAATTTAGCTAAATATATTGAGTTGTTTTAACAACTCAATACATTCATATCACTAATAAAATAACCTATTCAACAAACAATAACAAACTTAATTTATGCATCCTATGATGTAATATTCCCAATAATATTGCTAACCTAAACACCTATGTGAGCACTAGTTTCCAACAAGTTATTTAATTAAATGTCATTCCACCTTTCTCCCATTCATTAAATCATTTTATTTAATGAATATCATTTAATTCTTCTAAATCCCCTAATTGCACAATTAATATTGTTTAATTATCAATTAAATCTAATTCTCCCACTTGCAAAGGAATATCCTCCTTTGCACATTTATCCAAAAGGAATATTCCTCCCCCTTTTGCACAATTTAATTTAGTTTTAATTAAATTATCCTTTTCCCTCACCCATGAGAATATTTCAAAGAATATCCTCTCTCCTCACTCATTTGAAAAAGGGAATATTCTTACAAAGCTTAACTTGTGACCTCTTGTACAAGTCAAAAGTGTGTTTGTTTGAAGGAATGTTAACTCTTGATTAAATCTCATCTTTCATTCTCATCTGTTGATGAGAATCCATGATCCATGTTTCATCCTTCCTCCATCCTTGACCGTTGATTAGCCTTTTTTATCTTACCCATTCATTTCTCATTTGCTCTCCTATAAATATGTCACTATTTGGAGACAAATGGATCCATCTTTTAGAATCAAAGTTATGTTGTTAAAATCACTCACATTCACACTCATATTTAGCACACATTTAGCATCTTTTAGTTTAATTACTTGCATTAAACAACTTTAGCTTCCATTAATGGCTTCCATGATCACATAATGCATACATTTAGCTTGTTTATTAATTAGGTTTTGAATATTTTAGCTTAGAAATTCATTTAGATTAGCTTTGTATTTGCACATCTAAATCATTTTAGCATAAAACCATGTTAGACTAGCTTGCATCATGCTCATTTAGATTAAAATCATGTTTTCATACACATCTCACAATCGTTCCATCAGTTTTCTTCAATAAAACTGACTGGAACAAGCTCATTTATCTATGAGATTGGGAAAGGATCATTGTTCCACATCAACATGACACCACTTCCACAATGGGATAAGTTTTAGATGGATTAGAGTAAGCATTTTAAAGCTTTTGTAGTTTAGTATGCTTAGTTTTGATAAATGTTTAGTTTAATTTTCATTTGATTGATCCTGTTGAGATTTGACATTAGTGACTTCATTATGCTTTGATTCTTCATGGATCAAGTGTAATTGGCCCATACTAATTTGTCAGTCACAGAAACAAAGAACCTTAAGCATTGAATTGAACATTAGATGAACAAATATACGTAAGTAGAAAAAGAGACAAAGCAATGTATGATGACCTCACCTTCTATTTACAACCATATAGAGGAGTGAAGTGAAGACATTCCATAAAGATTGAATTAAAAATTCCAACAACCATTATTGTGCCTTTGAAGATTATGATAATTACAAAGAACCAAAATAAACCAAGCCTACAGTAGATGCATAAAAAATATATGAAAGCTTTAGAAAAAGAGACACAGTAATGTATGATGACCTCACCTTATATTTATAGCCATACAAAGGAGTGAAGTGAAGAAATTCCTTGAGCATTGAATTAGAATTCTACTAACCTGGAATGAAGAAAAATGGAATGGTTAGGGGTCCTAGGTCCTAAATGCAAAGAACCTAGGATCTTTTTCTCTATTTCATTAAATAGGGAGATCAACAAGGTGAATAGATTGACTACCAACCATGAAGGTGAGCCAATTAGACCTGGATCTCCTTCTTTGAGGGACTAGAAATGGATTGGAATTGATTTTCCTTGATTAACCTAATTAGACTATGTGACCTAATACATAAAATGCAAGATCCTGACAAATAATAGACTAAAACAATAGTTTTCCAATAGATCTGGAAAGTGCAGGAGACTGCATACCTGTCGAAAAAAATTGGTTTCAATGTGTATAGGAGGATTGGGATGCCTAGGGTGTATGAGTCTCTGATAGGGTTTCCTACTCTGCTTTTGGGGTCCTATGATGATAGATCTAAGCTTCTAATTTTTGTCTGCAAAGTTGTTGGAATGTTGTCAAATAATTCTATAGGTGGGTTTTCGTCAGATAATTCTGTAGGTGAGTTTCTATTGTTGGAATGTTGTCAGATAATTTTGAGCTTGACAAGATTTATGGCTTTGAATGTAATAATGAGAAACTTGTTTTCAATCCTTCTTTAATAATCTTCAAACCTATAGCCTACACATTCAAAGAGAGGGAAAGTATTGGGCCATTTAGGGGGTTGTCTCAGTCAAACCCTGTGTAAGTGTTTCCACTTCCACAATGAAAAATGCCAATGATAAATTAATAATTGAAAGGACATAATGATGAAATCACAAAGTGCTACAACCTACCACCCTTCAATGGCTTCCTTGAAGGACTAAAGTCATGCACATCACCTCAAGGTATTGATCTTGCTTTCTTGATTTTCTTGAATGCTTTAGAGACTTGCAAAAGGGGTTAGCCTCCACAAAATAATGATAATAAAACAAAATGAACTTATATACACTTTGACATGATGCTTGGATCTTGAATTGTTACAATAAATCACTGAAATGTTGTTCTTGACTTGATCTTGATAATCATTCTTGCTCATAAATTCTCCTTCTTGCCTTCTTTTTTTTAGTCTTAAAATTGTGAAAAGACTAGGTATTTATAGGAATTTATTCAATTTCCAAAAATCAGATCCTGAAATCTGACATTTAAAATTTGGATTGTGAATGTTAAAACGCTGACATAGACATGCCCAAAATTAGGTCTTGGCTAAGAAGGGGGACCCATATGCCCAAGGGTGTATTGGTCTTGGCCCTGATTTCTAGGACATTAAGTGTCAGGGACAACATATGAGTTGAATGCATTTATTCAATGCTTGCAATTTATTGAAAAGTGGTTCAAATGGGCTATATAATGCATAATTTTTGGAATTTAGGGACCCAATTAGTCTCAATAATTTAGTGGGAGAAAAACATAGTGTGAAATTGTCAATAGTGACAATTTACAATGCTACATTTAGCCCCCACTTTAGTGAGAGTATGAACTTACACTCAGGCTCATGTAAAGTAGAAAATATATGTCAAGAAGGGTTCAATTGTCCAAAT
The DNA here is from genome assembly GCA_007258455.2 of Sequoia sempervirens. Lineage (NCBI taxonomy): Eukaryota > Viridiplantae > Streptophyta > Pinopsida > Cupressales > Cupressaceae > Sequoia > Sequoia sempervirens. The sequence goes on from VDFB02281492.1 coordinate 1,056,546,270, forward strand.
GTTGAAGATATAGGATAGCAATGAATATAGGGAGTTGGCCAAGCCCCCAGGGTCCAAGATCCCATGAAAAACCAACATAAGCACAAAGGAACACACACACACATATGAAATATAGTAAGACAACATACACAAACATACAATGTCGAAAAACACGGAGCATACACAATGAAAACACATGGAACGATGGAACATAAAGATAACAACGAAATGAAAACAAACACAATGTAAACACAAATAAGACACACATTAAGTGTCGGGGTAACATATGAGTTGGATGCATTTATTCAATGCTTGCAATTTATTGAAAAGTGGTTCAAATGGGCTATATAATGCATAATTTTAGGAATTTAGGGACCCAATTAGTCTCAATAATTTAGTGGGAGAAAAATATAGTGTGAAATTGTCAAGAGTGACAGTTTACAATACTAAATTTAGCCCCCACTTTAGTAAGAGTATGAACTTACTCTCAGGCTCACACTAAAGTAGAAAATATATGTCAAGAAGGGTTCAATTGTCCAAATGTTGAAGATATAGGATAACAGTGAATCTAGGTAGATGGCTAAGCCCCCATGGTCCAAGATCCCATGAAAAACCAACATAAGCACAAAGGAACACACACACACACACATATATATGAAATATAGTAAGACAACATACAATGTCGAAAAAAACGAAGCACACATGTGATGAAAACACATGGAACGATGGAACATATAACAAAATGAAAACAAACATGATGTAAACACAAATAAGACACACAAAAAGACATACAACAAAACACATGGTTAGTAATGAAAATTTGAGTCAGTAAGGTAAAGAGACCTTAGTCTTAAATCGTCTTAAATATCGATGTCATCCATCAAATAAATGTTAGCTCACATGAGGACTAGCAAGTTGTGTTATGCTATATCACTCATAAAACACATGGCTCTACTGGCAAACAAGGTGTGTTATGCTAGGTGGCCATGTTAAAGGTGTTCATGACTCACACCATAGAAAATTCTAATATTTGCTCGGTGAATCACAAACCAGAAGGCACGCGCGCTAGTGAAGTTCAATTGTTGGAACATAATAATCTACTGAGAGGGGGGGGTAAATCAATAGATCATTAAAAATTTAGCCCTTAATATTTTAACCTGATTAATTCCTTTTAATCCCTTTAGTGCAGATTGAACAAATTATGCAGAGAAATAAACATGCACACACAAAAACTCATAACACAAGATATACGTGGAAGTCCCAAGATGGGAAAAACCATGGCGAGAGTAGCTGCTAGGATCTACTGTCCTAATCTAGCCTCACAATGAATATCTTCTGATTACAAAGTTTAAGGGAACCAACTCCAAGGAGACACCAATCCCCTAATTTTAGGAGCACCCACTCCAAGGAAGCACCAACCCCCTACACTACTTGCACCCACCCAGTTATTTAAAAGTTATTACCATTTGTTATTCAAAACACAATTCAATGTTGCAACCTTGTTTGCAACTGCTCAACTCTTTTGTTGTCTCTGCAACACAATTATTTGCCTGCTTCTCTCTCTGTTCAACACCTCTCATTGTTCTACTACATGAATGTTAATCTTGAAAAAGATCTCTGATTTTTATTTGGGTTCTACTCATTCACACTTATAGATCTCTACACCTTTCCCTTTTTCTACTAGTGCATTCTTTGTCCACCTCAAGAGCTCACAAATACACTACTCAGTTGCACTTTCCTTTTCTTTTTAGTGCATTCCTTGTCTACCTCAAGAAGCTCACAATACTCTCTACAACATACTCTAACAATAGTGTCACCCAAGCCAAATTTTGATTTTCGCTTTTTTATGCCCTCACCGACCTACAACAATCATCTCAAGATTTGCACACACACGTACAGATCCTCTACTAGTGTCCACTCATTATCTTCTCCAACAAGTCACCTCTTCATCGAGCCACACACATCGATCATCAAATTATGATTCATTGAACTTACTAAGTATGATACTCTACTAAACCCTAAACCCTGATATTACAATTAATGCAATATCCTTGTATACTCGACTTGATTTTGATTTTAATTGCCTTTGCAGTCTGTGCCACCACTCTTCAAATCAGTTCACCAATTAATTTTTTTGCTAGAGAAATTGGGCTAATTAAATTCATTCCCAACATTGGCATACAAGCGAAACCCTCATCACACTGTTGTAATCATTGGAGACGTTTATCTTTAAATGTGAGCCATTGATTTGGGATCTTTGCACCATCACCCATCAATCTCTTTCATCTAATCCAAATTTAAAACAAAACCATGAGATTAATCTCCTTTAAACTCACGTCGTTTGATCTCATCGCATCCTTTTAACTTATCACAACTTTGTCTAGGTCATCAACCTTTACTTTTGTGATGTGAAGAAGTATCACGATCACCACTCGATCTTTGCTTCATAACCTATGCCACTGGGTTTTATATGTAGTATATTTCATATTGCTCCTTCTTAACCCTAGTTCAATTCACAAAAACAATGTGAATTGAGTGTGTGGTGTATTATCCAAATGCCACATGTCACACACTCTCAATTTTGTAGGGTTAACTAGGGGCCCACTAAATCTTTAGCGAGATTGCAGGATGTAGCCACGTGTCACCTATTGAAATCACCTTCTACTAACATCGAATATCACACAATCACATTAATCCCTTGGCTTCACAACGGTGATGTGAAGCGAAGATGTGATATCACACCACGTGTCCTTGTTGTCGTCATACTCCACTTAGCACAACTTGTCATTTTGTTGGTCCCACTAGACACTTATCATTAGCCCATAATCCCACAATGCCATAAATGGACCCCACCACACATGCCATAGGCTAGTGGGGGGCATTCGATCTTACAAGTTTGATTGTTGTCATTGATTAAACTTCATCGCATATCGCACAAGGCACAAGCTGAGATAAAAATTGAGCTACAATGCGAAGGAATTATGACAGTTGTCTGATCTTCCACCATAAACGTGCACCGTTAGATCCTCCTCATGGGCATATTATGCATCATGGTTAAGGCTTGGTCAGGATGAACACAAATAATGATGTGAAGAGATGTCGCAATGCACACTTCATCGAACCAACCTATAGCACTAGGAAAGGGGGTCGGTCACGCCAATGAATTTGATGGCTTAAGTTATCACATAAGCAACCTACCACCGTCCATCTCCAATCAACATAAAATATAAACTTTGATCATTCACCATGGCTGTAACACATGATTTACCTGCAAAACCCTAGTTTGACCAGAAAGCATGAATAAATCATTCCTAAGCATAATTCACCTCCTTTGAACATGTAGACCACACCATTCAAACCTTCTTGAAAAAACCATATCGAATCTACTGTCAGATTCCTCTGCAGACTTCCAAAAATCACCTCTACAAAAATATGTCAATGTTTCATGACAATATTGCAATATTTGAGCAACTTTGCAACATTTGCAAAACATGCTCTTCTCCATCATATTGCACCAACTCTTCTAGAATTTGATCCTTTGAGCACAATGACACATAGTTTTCCATTGAACTCCCCCTTGACATCAATGACAACATTATTCCAATAATATTCACTAGGTGAGCCCCCAAGATAAAGTATTAAAATGAGAAACACACTAGGTCTAGTGAGGACCACTTTTCACTAGGTGTGCGCCCATGTCAACCATACCAAGAGTTATGCTCCCCTATAACTCTGATAAGGTGCTACAAAATGATCAAGATGCTATGCCAATGCATCACTAAGTTCAACACCTATGAACAAAGTGAAGAAAAAATACCAAACTCACCTCAGGGGGTGCACAAACGATAATAAAAAAGGCCAAAACACCTAAGGGGTGTTATAACAACACCACCACAAAAGGTGACTTACAAAAATAACAAAGGGGCTTTGCTCAATACATGAAAGGTCCCACCTTAGAGGATATCACACATGACATCACTACCAAGAGATGACAAGTCATGGAAAAAGAGATGCATGCATTAGGGAACACTAGCCATAACATTACCACCAAGGGGAACCTCATATGCCAAGAAAGATCACACTCTTATGGGACATCAAGCCTAATATCAACACAAAGGATACACTAACATAGATTAAGAAGGCCACACTTTGATTACCATGGTCACACTTCCTAGGATATGTATGCTACCATCACTACGAAGAGACCATTTCCTATGCAAACAATGAGTGGGGGACCATATGCCCCCTCTTAAAATGTTAGTGTACTTGCTACACTAATGTTTTAAGGAGATAAAGAGGGATCCCTTGCCAAAGGAATTCACCTAGAACAAGGCTAACTAACCCCTTTCCCCCAAGTATAGGGACAAAGATGAGCCCAAAATGGATGATGGCATGTTGCTCCTTGCAAAATGAAATGTGAATTGCATAAAGCCTAGTTTATACCCTCATGGATGGTAGTGAGTAGCGTGTTATACTACAACTACCACATGAAAAGGAGCAACAAATATTATGCTCTTGATTAAGTGAAAGGATTTTTGATGTTTTTATTATTTTTGAAGGATAATAGCCATGACCTTTTATTGTTTCTTGCATGTTAAACTCTATGGGAACATGAATGCCTTGTTCTTTTGTACCACACCCTTTTCCATTATAGCCAAGTTATTTTAAAGTTCATAACTTCTCCCATAAAATGCTTCCATTTATTTCAAAGAAGGTATCATTTTATGATCATCTTCATCATAAGTGGATATGTAATTTGCATTTTCCTCTTTTCTAGTGGATGATTCAATGATGGATTGTGTTGATGTTATTGCAACTTCTTTCTCTTTTTTGGTTTTGATTGTGTAATCTTGTATTCCCCCATGAATGTAGGTGTGAAATCTAACCATCCCCAATTATCCAATGACTTTGTCACAGTTGAAAGACACTTATCTTTATCATCAAATTGTAAAGGTTCCACTTTTGTAGTTGATGTCATTGTTCTAAGAGGATTTGTCATTCTAGCTTTAGTTTGTAAACAATTTTTCAAATTTTGGATCAACTTTTATTATGTAAACCTTATTATTGTATATGCACTTCATTAAACGATGAAGTGTTGAAGGCACTCCATTCATTTCATGAATCCGTGGTCTACCCAAGAGAATATTGTATGAAAGATCATGGGGCATGACATGGATGAGAGTTTGTAATACAACTTTACCAACCTTATTAGGTAATGTTATCACACCAAGCAACTTGCTTTCCATGTTATCAAAACCTTTGATTGACAAATCAATGGGCT
>VDFB02281492.1:1056551629-1056628189 GCA_007258455.2 Sequoia sempervirens
TATTCATTTCATGACTATATTTACTACCAATTAATGGAAACCAGTAAATAAAAATGACTAAGTTAATGACTAAATATATGACTAAAGTAATGACTAAATTAATGACTAAATATATGACTAAATTAATGACTAAATATATGACTAAAGTAATGACTAGATTAATGACTAAATATATGACTAAAGTAATGACTAAATATATGATTAAATAAATGACTACCATGACTAAATAAATGACTAAATGTATGACTAAATAAATCACTACAATGACTAAATAAATGACCAGTTAACAACAATCAATGACTAAATTAACAACTATATCAATGACCAAATCAATGACTAGATAAATGACAAATAGTTTAGTCATAAATTTGGTCACATTATAATGATTGGCAATAAACTACTAATGGTCATGTGACCAAAATTATTTATTTATATGCAATTTTTACTAGTTTATTTAGTCATATATTGTTGTTTTTGTACTAGTGGGGAGCATATTGAAACTTCTTTAGGAAGCAGAGGCAGTTACAAATCAATGAAGGATAAAGGATCCAAGTGTCAACAACAGATGCAGTTTTGGGGTTTCCTTCTACTATATCTTTTCTTCTTCTCTCATTTTGTAAGGGGTTGCACATTTTTGGTTTTTAGAGGAACACTTTTGTAACAGGGGTTCAAGTGTATAATGCTGATTTTTTAGGTTTCTGGAGTAGTATGAGTTTGTAATGAAGAATGTAATTATAGTATAGTCATAGTTGAATGTAAATGATACAATATTCTGAACTGATTGTCTCCATTGTTCACATTGCATAAGTTTTGAATATGAGTAATCAAAGATTGTTATTAGTCAGCTTCTTGTCTTTCCTTGTATGTTTGTTTGATGTTATTACTCTCATTCAAAGAATGAGTTAATTTGTAGTAACACAAATGGAGGTTTATGTAGCTATGTGCTAGGATTGCTAAGTATGACTAGTTTAGTTGATGGTATCAATGGTGTAATGCATCATCTGATAGGCATAATTATGACCGATTTAATGTGTTGTTAGGTTTTAAATTACATGGTTTAGATGACTCCACCTTGGGATATGGCATTGGTCTCTTAATGTTGCAGTTTCTTAAGATTGTTTGTAGCAACTACATTTTTACAATCAAATTTACTTATTAATCTCATTTTAATTGTGTGAGGAGTTTAATGAATTACATCTCTTATGTTTAAATTAGGCATTACTATATAGGTCAGCCAAGCCTTTAGAGTATTCTATCTATTAAGCATCTAAAGGAGAATCATCTGTTTACAGTATTTTGGGTACTTTGGCACACAAAAGTATTTGTAAGCATACTGTTGGGGAGACCCACCTTGGTTTAACATAGCCAAAAGTGTAGGAGATTTCAGTTTTTGACTAAATCTTGTTCGTTGGCCAAATCCATCTCTAAGTCTGAATATGAGAAAGTGGCTATTCTTTAGGACTCATTGAATCTATTGATTTGGGAACCAACAGGCTATTCTTGATAATTTATGTCTCTAGCATCTTCTAAACATTCAAGTTTCAATGTCACTTTTTGTATATATGGGCACCTATAAGGCTTGATATTGGGTGGCTATATCTATAGTACTAGTCATATGGAATGATCACGATCCCTCTTAGGAGGGATTCCTTTAGGCATATCTCTAAAAACCATTGAGCGATGATCTATAATTTCTTGTAAATCTGGATGGTAGGAGCATTGATTGATAGGATTCTAGTGAACATAATTGGCTCAAAAATCCATCAACTCATCTCCTAAGAAAATTTCATATTTGATGAGATCTTACCATATGTGGGGTCTTTGCATGCAACCCTCTTAGCTCCACTATCTTTCCTTTAGATTGAAATCTCATGAATAGTTCTTAGAACTTAATCTCAAGCATTCCCAATGTAGTAAGCCATTGTACTCCCAAAACAATATCTATTGCACCCATTAAGATAGAAAAAAATAGAAAATCAAGATGATAATCTCCCATAGATAATTTAATGTTGTGTGAAATTTTCCAAAAAAACCTCTACCACCATCTACAATCAAAACCTAAAACTTTGTAATTGGATATATAAAAAAATTTAGACAAGTAGCCAAATTTTTGTTGATGAAATAGTGAGTATTACCTAAGTCAATCAACATTGTTACTCTCTGCTTCTTTAAGAAGCCCACTACCTTGAGAGTTTGTGGGGTTCTAAAACCTGAGAGTGTATGACAAGAAATGATTGGTTGGGGATCATGTGGTTCCTCATGTGACTCCCTATAACCCTCTAATATTTGGTCCTCCTCTTCTTCCTCACTTAGACCTTCAATATATAATAATTTATTTTCACTACATGTATGTCCTCAACCGTATTTACTATCACAATTGAAACTCAATCCTTTTGCTCTCTTCTCCCTAATTTTTTTGTGGAGATAACTTGGTAGGTTAAGGAAATGATTGTGTAGGAGAGCTCCTTTCTCTTATATTTATGATCCCTTTTTTCCTATTGGCCAAAAATTTATCCTCAACTTGTCTTACCATAAGTATCCTTATGATAAGGATTATGGTTGGAACAAACTTACCTCATATTTTATTTGGTCCTTTAAACCTTCTAAAAATAATTACTTCAAATTTTCTTCTATAACATTCTCTATTATTAGATAAAGTGCTTAAAATTGATGAGTATAGTCCTTGATTGTACATATTTTCTTTAATTTAATGAGTTGGTAGAAGTAGCTATCCATAAAATTATCTCCATAATGGGTAGCAAGTTTCTCTTGGAAAATTGACCTTGTGACCACAAGACCCTTCTTTCTCTTATCATATAACTAAAGATACCAAATAATTTTTTCTAGTTCCAAGTATAATGATATCATAGCCACCTTCTATTGACTTGAAATATGTGAAGATAAAATAATTGTTCCATTTGGCAAAGCCAATTGGTTGGATCCTTGCCATCAAACTTTCTCATATCCAACTTGGGTATGAATTCCTTAGGTATAAGATCATTAAAGAGCCAATCCTTCTTTATATTTGAGTCAAGCCCAAAAACATTATACCTAATAAAAGCATTATCTTCAACATTATAAGGCTAATCTTCTCCCTTATACTTCATTCCTTGAAAAATTCATTCACCTTCTTCTTCACTGATGAAATTCCTTTAGTCATATCCTTTTTCATTTATGAAATTTCACCCTTGACCTTGTTAATTTCCTCGTTAGAGTTAATATCCTCAATTTCTACATCATCCTTATCTAGGGATTTATTAGGTATGGTGGCATTCTTTTTTCCTCCTGTTGTAGGCCTCATCATGATGAAAGAAAATAATTTTGCAATAAATCACACAAACAAACTCAAAATGCTTTAATTTTTTTACCATGACTTAACAAAACTAATGCGGGAGCATCCAATGTGTAAGAGCAATCTTACATCACACAAAAAATGTTGTTTCTTTTCAATAAGGGCTAAATTTGGCAAGGTTACTATTTTTAGTAAGTTTGTATTTATGCACGTATGGACACAAAATCCTACACAGACCTCCAAAATGGTGAATTGAAGCCAATTGTGAATAAATCACTTCAATATCATTTTTCATTTGTGAAATATTAAAATTTCAATTTCCAAAAGTCTTGCTAAAAATATTTGAAGTCAAATTTGAAGCACTTAGAGGCTCTAGATGGGCCCGAAAATTGGTTGAAAACCAAAATAGTTTACCTTTATATACAATTTTGTGGTTAAGCACCTTCTCAAGATATTTTCAAAAATATATAATTGAAAATATAATGGTTGAGTCAAAATTTATGAAAGTTGTACTACCAAAATTAATAATTTTTTTAAAATATCTTCTTGAGGGGGTTACACCTTCCAAAACATGTTGGGGGAGTTATACATTCTAGATAAAGGATGTGACTAGGGGTTATAGGGTAGGGGAGAGTAGAGTAGATTGTGGCTCCAATTTGTAGATTTGTAGATTTATGTAATAAAAAGCCCATGTGATGTTAGTTGTAATATTGTAATTTCATTTTTATTCCAGTGATAATAGAAAATATTTGCTTCCTTCTTGAATTTTATTTGTGCAATTCTCTATTGTTGTTGTCAGTTTTAAATTGTAAGGGGAGCACCCTTCATCAAAAACTTAAGTCCCACTTTCCCAAAAAATCTCCCAAAAATTAATTGATTTGTAATCTTGAGATCAATTCTTTTGGAAATGATAACTCTATAATAAATCTTTTAATTCCACACCAATTACTCTAAATTTTTTCTTGTAGGTGCCTCACTTAATTCTTGAAAAATCAACTAAAAATTTAGAAAAAAACCACCAATATTTGGGAGATATGTGCTTGCCAAATAAATCTAACAAGAGCTACAATTCTATAATAAGTCACTCAATTCTGCTCGAATTTCTCCAAATCTAGGTTGTAGTTGCTTCAATAGATTCTTCAAAACAAAACAAAAAAGTTTAAAAAAATGCCAAAATCTGAGAGATAAGCACTTCCCAAAATGACCTCCAAAATGGAGAAAATGCCTTGCCTTCATGATGCCAAGATCATGCTTTGATACCACTTATAATGAAATAAGTTGCACAAGGGAGGAATATAATATGAAATACACTGAAAGTACTTGATAATAGCTGTGAATAACAAGCAAATTCAAGGGGGAAAACCACAAAATATCTCCAATGAGAACACAATTCACAATCTAATGAATAAATAAGACTCACTACCTCCTATATCTACTTTACTTATGTTTAGGATATCACCTAGTTGACTTAGATAATCATATATAAGCCTTATGTTGATCTAAATAAAAATATAATAATAAGAATATGACTTAATTGAGATTTAAGCTAGCCATAATTTGACTACTCATAACCCTACGTATACTCTAAGATTAAGGGGGTAGTAGAATATGCCTCATTTACGTTCAAGCTAATGTTGTGAAGAGCCATATTTTCCATTTTTCACCTCGTAGGGAAAAACCAATTATCCATAAAATTTATATGGGAGGGTGAATGGTAGTGGAGGCCTCAGTTTTTTCCTCAAGTCTCTTTATCCTTCCAGGCTATAGGGCTCTGAAAAAGTATTTTAAGAGAATTAAGAGAAAAAAAATGTCAAACTTTGATAAAGTAGTTCTTGGAGTTTGTGGGGCCTACAAATGTTACATCTAGACCTATAGTTTGATGTGGGGTCCATCCAATATAAACTATCTTGGATTTTTCAACTCAAAATAATTTGATCATGTAAATAATTAATGTATTCTTACAAAATACCTCTATGGCATTCAATGTATTATTTCCAAGGGCCATATTTTCCATTCTTCACCTCATGGGATTGAAATGAAAGCACTATCAAATCATGGTGGGTGAGTGAATGCTAGTGAAGTCCTTGGTTTGTTACCAAGGTCTCCCAATCCTTCTTGGACACATTACATTGAGATAGACTCTTAAGATCCATAAGAGAAAAAAAATTGAACTTTTTCTTAAATTTTCCATTAAACTATGGCACTTAGGAATGTCTCATTTACACCTAGACATGGATGTCAGGTCCCTCTAAAATACCATATCTTAAATTTTTTCAACTCCAAATCATTTTAACATACCAATAATGAATTCATTCTTACAAAATACCTCATTTAAGATTAGTGTAAATGTGCCTATAGGAATTTTTATTTTTACACCTCTTGTGATTGAACCGATTGTGCCAACACATCAGGGTGGGTAGGTGAATGATAGTGGAAAACTTGGTTCATTCCAGAGGTCTCTTGATCCTTTTGAGCTACATTACATTGAGATGGATCCTTAAGATCCATAAGAGGAAAATATGGATTTTTTTTTCCTTTCCTATTCTCTCAATCCATGACAACTAGGAATATCTTATTCACACTTAAAATTTGATTTCAAGTCCCTCTATAGTATCCTAACTTATTTTTTTTCCAAATCTAGATTTTTTGACTATGGAAACAATGAATACATTCTTGCAAAATACCTCATTTAAGAGCAATGCAAATGTGTCAATTTCCATATTTTTTCTACACCTCATGGGATTGAACTAACAATTCCCACATGTCAAGTGGACCATGAATGCTAGTAGAGGTATTTTTTTCCCTAGGTCTCCCTATCCTTTTGGGCTATATTACATTGAGAAATTATCTTGAGGGCCCTAAGAGAAAAAAGTTATCAAACTTTCACTTGCTTATTCTCTCAAACCATGGAACCTGGGAATGACTAATTACAAATATAGTTAAATGTTGATTCCCTCTATAAATACCTTTTCTTTCATATATTAACCTCCTAAATATTTTCCTATTGTTATCCCAATCAAATATTTCATTATGGCAACTACTAGAAAGATTATTTGGGTATTGAAAAGAGAGATTTATAGACCATGTAAACCTTGTGTTAGCTAGATCTCCTTGACTACCATGAAGAAATTTTTATTAGAGGATGTAAAACCAATAAAATATCCTTATGATAGTCATGAAATTGCCATCAAACCTTAGAGGAAAATAATAAACCATTGATGCTATCATGATCGTCACTTACCTAAGAATGCACTTATGAATTCCAAATGTCATTGAGATGGCTCATTAAAACCCTAGGAAATTACTAGTGATTAATAAAGTGAAATAGAATTTATACATATGGATTCATGGAAAAGATAGGGTTTTCAAAAATAGGTGAAATTATAGGGATGTTTACTTATCTTTTTTCTTTCCTAAACCACTTTGTGCAGCTCTATCACTATACTCATCTAGGTTATCAATTTCCAAGGTAGCTTTTCATGAGATCCTCGTGTTCCTCAAATCATTAAAAAGATTATTAGATTCAAGGAGATAAAAGGGCTAATGTTTACCATCTAAAATAAGAAAGAATGCTACCATAAGGGTGTGATAGTCCTAAATCAACCATTAGATAGTATGAATGCCATAATGATAAATGGGTTAGTCATACTATATCCAAGAATAAATAATTTTTATTAGAACATAAAGAGTTTTTTGGCATCATTCTATATAAACCTTATCTCATAATAATCTAAGGAATTAGAAAAAATACGTAATATTCATGTTAAAAAAATCAATACAAGCTTGTGATCACTAATAAAAAAATGTCATAAATAAATAAAGGAGGTTATCGTAGTATGGATATATCTATACACAATGTAAAAAATATCTGAGATGTGGAAATATCATTAGATATGGTCTTAGTAAAGTAAATTGTATTAATCAAGAGCTAAAACATGCCAAAAGAGGAATTAGGATAGTTAAGACTATCATAGGTTTCAACATGACTATCATGAAAGGATAACCATTGACTACAAGAGTTACTTTATGTTTAATATAATTTCCATATTACCATGAGAGTTGTGGTATTAACCATGTTTAAGAGATCATTATGATGACTATCATATAAATCACCAAAACTTGTAAAGATTGAATTGAATAGGACAATCAAGGCAATAATGAAGGACTATCATGATAGGGATATCATTTTCCTATCTTAGTCACAAGAATATCTCCTAAAATCCATTGGTACAAGGAAAAAAAGGTGGTTTCTCTCAATCATCATGAAATATTTTTATCCCTTCCCAAGATACTATCAACTAGAGTTAGGTGTTTCAATATAAGGCCAATTATATTCCTAGTTATGGTTGTGATGTCCACGAGTAAAGATTCATCATTTTAACTTATTATAGCCATAATATTTAGGAATGGAGATGGATTACCATTGGATTTAAATCAATTACTTGAGGAGGTTTCAAAATAAGAGAATGAATCATATAGAAATCATAAGATAACTAGTTCAAGAGTCAAAATCAAAGGTTATGTGAATAAGGAAAATAATGTATCAATGTATCAATCCATCAATTCATAATTATAGAGGGTAATCCTATCATAATCTTGCATTAGTAGGTTATAATTTTAATTATAATTGGAATCAATCTAATGTGAGATTTATCTCGATGTATCTTATGGATAGATAGTACTAAATATAGTAGAAGCAATCCTAAATGTCTACCACAAACACTATCCTATAGGAATATGAAGAATAGACCATAATATTTCCATACCTTTCACAAGATGACTCACATTGGTTATAGGATTGTCATATTGGCATCTAGTATCCAAAAGGAACTCATAAGTATAAAAAAATATTTACGTCAATATTCAATTGTAACATGCCCATTGTTCTAACTAAAAATTTTACTATGTTTTTAACCTCAAGTAAATAAATTATGATGCCAACACTTAGCAATAAAAAAATTATTTTCATATATAAGAATATAATGCACATTTGAAATAAAAATCGTTCAAAACTTTCCCATTGCATTACATCATAGTATTACAACTTTCCAAAGTATTGATATCACATTACATAATTTCATGATTACATTTCCTCTTTTACAATCTTCCATAGAAATGGATACATAAATACTTACTTTAGCTTCCATGAGCTCACTGGCATTAGGTATATGAATGGTCCAGGTACCTTCCAAATACCGGTCACCTATTGATGAGAAGAAGCATCAATCAAGTTCTTTTCCACAAACCACATACTAACTGTGGTCCCCCACACATCTACTAAACTGGTAAATGGCCCTACCCTTTGATGAAGAGATTGGTTTGGTATCCTCATAATAAAATTGACCTTTCCTGAGCATGGTGTTGTGTCCTACACATCTAGATCTGTCACATAGTGGCTACAACCTACACATATGGCATTACCCTACCTAGTATGTAAACCTAGATCATAGTGAATTGATAATGTAAAAAATGACAACTTACACCACTTTGGCCAAAGTATTCATTACCCAAGATTTAGAGTGGACTTCATAAAAATTAACCCACCTTCCCAGCAAGATTTGTATTGACCATTCATAACCTATTTATAGGCTATTACCTTAAGCCATGGAATAAACTTAACACTAGGAATAACCTATTTCCCTCTTATGTTTATTATGACTCTTCTACTTAAGTAATTCAAGTAATTATATCATGCCAACTAACCATATGGTTTAAACATAACGTCACATCCTTAAATGACTATTTAAAAAGTACATTCATATCAATAAAAGTTCCCATACAAGAGTATAATGTCAACAATAAATGAATCCAAAAAAAAGGTATAAGCTTATCAATAAATGACCTCAATCAAAAGTATAATATTCAATAATAAATGACTTCAATCAAAGTATAATCTCATCAATAAATGACCTCAATCAAAATATTAGTCATATCAATAAAGGACTCACTCCAAAGTATGGTCTCAACAATAAATCAACTTCAATTTAAAGCATAAACAACAATTAAAATGTTTAATTAGATCATATAGGTTAACGTCCTCGACTTATTTGCTTCAATCAATAATCAAATTGTCAACCCTACAAAATAGGTTATTCCTATCCTAGGGTTTCCAACAAAAAGTAATGTAACATTCAAGTGACCGTCATAAAAGTCTCTCTTCCAATATATCACAAATATTCTCATGTTTACTACTTTTGTATAAAACATGGAGGACATTAGCTTGAGAAGGGCTTATTATTTGCACCTACAAGATCTCTACTCATCATGGCTTTGGGTTGCCAGTATGTGAGCCCCCTTTTGGAAATCCATGAATTAAATATAATTCAAAATAAGATAATAATATAACTATAAAATACAACTCACATCCCTATCGTTGAATATTGATATAACCTCTAAGTTTATACCCTAATACTAGAGTTAAGACTCACTTCCTATTTCAAGGAGACATGAGTATTTAATCAAGTAATGATTATCAATCAAGGTTTACATAACATCGTAATGATGAAATTCTCACTAAGCACAACAAGAAATATTTCACTTTCACATAAGAATAAAATAACCTTTCCATAATAAGCTATTGAACTAATTTCCCAAACAAGACAAATGATGTCACACAATCTTTTAAAATACATAAAAGTATAAAAGAGTAAAAATCAACATGCCTGTTTACACAATGCTCCAATTGATCAAACTAGATTCCTAGCACAACCTTCCCAAAATAGTAAGCAATTCCCCAATTATCCTTCTCCCTCTTCAACAAAAATATTACTCTCAAAATCCTTTCAAAAACTCTCTCAACTCAAAATATCAGATAATAACAACTCAAACAATCACAACAAGAATGCAAATATGCATCACTATTTAGGTAGAAAGCACCTATATTTACACACAAAGGTCAGCAACTAAAGGCTAGAAACAAGGTATCAAGAATGAAACTTCTCAGCTCAAATGGTTCGACTCAACAAGATTAAGAAAATGTGGCAGCTATAATCATTGTACAATGAACACATACACAACCATGGTGAATGAGTTGATTTACTCATATGAACAACAAGAATGATAATAAAAGATGCAAAGTAATTGTCTTCTACAAGTCAATTTACTTGGCCAGTTGCACACTTGACCATTTCCATATTTCATAATGCTTCATAATCTGGGATTCATATTGCAAATTAGACTTCTAATTTATTCTTGCTTCTCACAAGTTGGCACCACATTGTTTGCAATGACTTAGTCTATGGCAGTTTACTTACACGTTGGTTGAAATATGAAACCATACGCTTTTACATGACACTGATTTTATTCATAATACTGAACACTTTAAATACTTTAACCATTACTCATGGTTATGTGCTAGCCTTATTTGCTGTGCTATATCTTAGTGTTGTGTCTAAACTTTGGTATTGAACAATTATTCACCTTGCCATGGCAACGTATAAATTCTTACTTTTTGTTATTTACTTTGGATTCAATATGCCAACATATTTTGTTTCATATGTGTTGATTAGAAGTCTTTATTGAATTTTTTTTTTATACAACAGCGGTGTCCCCGCGACCCAGCCCAATGGCCCAACTACTCATACCTTGGGTACTTGGGGTGAGACTAGTCTCCTGCAGGTGAGATCCCCCACCCACAAAAAGTCCCACCTCTTAAACCCGGAAGTGGAGTCAAACTCGAGACCAATAAGTCTTTATTGACTTATTCCTATGCATACTCTTTGCTAACTATGTGCTAGCTTAATAATCAATTATGCACTGCTATTAATTCTTACTATGCTTCACGTGAATTTCCATGTTAGTATTGACTTAAGCTTTGGATAATATTTCATATATGTACAATGCTACAATTTATGCACTATGATAATGTGCTTTCTATCTAAGTTTAAACATGATATATATAGTAATGTTTATATTTATTAATATATATACCATAATATATATTAATAAATATATACACGATCATATCCATATGATTATGAAATGCATTAATCACCAATCAATATAAATATATAACTTAATCATCCATTTATCAATCACATACATACTTTATTACTTATACATATACATATATCAATATGTATGTATTCAATTATATACTCATAAATACATACATACATACATACATACATACATACATACATACATACATACATACATACATACATACATATATATATATATAACATTATTTTAGTATCCATGTTTGAGTACATATACTCACACATTCATTGATCGACATATACACATGGAGTGTTTATACTTCATCAACAAATATGAACATACAAAGAACTCTCACCTAGATAAAGCGATTCAATCACATAACTTTAAACATTCACAGAAAAAGCATACCCTCATTTGAAAATAGGCACAACCAAGACTATAGGTAACATACCATTTCCCAGGCTAATTAATCGACTTAACCCAACTAGAAGTGAGTGTGTGAAAGCTCAGTTTAGGTATTATAAAAGGTTACCAAACCAAGCCCCTTTACTGAGTGATACTTCCCCTCTCTTTTAGAGGCTTGAACTTGTTCCTACATTCAACTTAGTGCAACGCCAAGGTAGTTAGATGTTCACATTAAATCCATTTGCATCAACAAAGCATTAGAATGTTCACATTGCAATACATATTCTTTCATCACATTTCATCAATATAAACATAATCATTCATTTAAAAGCAATAAAATCTTAATGCATATTTCAATATTTCATTCTCCTACTAAACATATTTAAGTCACCAATTGCATTTATCAACACTTTCACTCATGAAGGTAAAATTAACTCAGTAACTAGGAAACGAGGTGTAACATCAATCAAAAGTACTAGTTATTATGAAAATTAAAGCTAGGAACTATTAGGAATGTTATGAAATCATTAAGGTATTAATAGAAATCATTAGGAATATAGTCATGTTTTATTAATTTATTTATTTGAATTAATTTACTAATAGAATAAAGATTAATTTATTTGAACTAAATCAGATTGTCTTATACATATTTCCTATGCACTTGTTGTACACACATAAAACCACATGGAAATCTAATAACATAATATAGAAATAATAAATATGACAACATCTATAATAATAATTGATCATCATATATAATATAAATTTTAATATACATAATTTCATGAGAATGCCATGTATTGTGTACACAATGGCATGAATACAATTTGAATGTATAAACGAAGTTGAATATAGGAATATAATATTATACATTGGTAAAACAAAAATGTAAGTACACCAAAGCCATATAGGAATACAATGTTATAGGTTGGTAAGAAAATCTATGTATAGTAAATTCATATAGGCATACACTAAAATTTCATAACATAGACAATAAATTCATATGGATTATCAAGGAAGATTCAATGACTCTAAGTTATCTATTGGGAAGATGGAGAAGCAATCAATGCCTATTGCTTTCTAACCTATTGATTGGATATCCTCTCTAAATTTTATGGATGTTCACCTATTAATACAATCATAAAATATACACATTAATATAGAAACCATGAAATATATAATGACATAAATGAATAATCATTTACTACAAGTTGATAACCCACCTCAATCATTCACTACTAATGAATATCATTTAAATTCACACTAAATGACGTGGGATAAAATACAAAATAAAAAATAAAATTTACATTATTGGCTCATACGTTTGTGAAAGACATTGAAGATAAAAATGCTACAACAATACCCACCTCCATTATGCCATGAATATCAGGAGGACTTTGAACTAATATTATCACTTAAAAATAAAACAAAGTTATTTGACCAAAATATATTTAACATTATTTACATAAATAGTGATTAAAAATATTAAAACTTACCTTAGTGAAAGTTGACATACGACCATTGGTCCATTACCATCAATAGGTATTAATATTGAAAATCCAATATCTACATGTTCATCATCAAATATATGAATTTTAAAATTAACATTGATATAAGACCAAAATATTTACATGGTGTATTTACTATTTTGTTACAAATTACACACATATGGACTCAAGATGACCACATAATTAAGAGTTGAAGGGCATGTAGGATAAGTAATTTGACCGTATAATTTCATTACATATAATTATTTATATTAATTTTCATTCATAATAGATTAATATTGTTAATATTAGATTAAAAATGAAATATAATATATTGCAAAACATTATTAAAAATTATTTATCAATCAATACCAAAGGTGGTATCTAGTAACTCATTTTTCAACACCATATTATTTGATATGGATGTATCCTACTCCTAACACTATGTACCATACTCTTGAATCTATGGAGTATTCTCTCCAATGTGTGTATCTTTAGAATCCTTGAACCTATAATCACAAATAGATTCACACTTTCAACAAAGGTGAGATGACCATCAATGCCTAGGATCATCACCTTCATCATCTTGTAAAAAATACATACTATGTTATAATAAGGTTTTTGTGAGGGAATTGATAGATAAAAAGGCCTCCACCTCAACACTCTCCTTCACAATAGAAGGGATCATCATATTGAACTGTAGATTTTTGGCTTACTTGTACCTTTCTAGCTCTTCTGGGTTTTTCACCTAAAAGGAGAGAGGTAGGGCCAAAGATGCAAACTAGTTCATTCAAATTATATTATGTGTAATGTTGTCTAATATAAATGAAGTAAAATAAATGCAATTGACTAATGTAAATGATTAAATATGAATGCAAAAGTGAGATTTTAGCTATGTTTGAAAACACACTGTGATATGCAAACAATGAACTAAATGAAGAAATTATGCAGAATAGAGAGAAACCAGATGAATCTGAGTGCACCTAGACAAAATATGTTGAATCTATAATTTTGTGGATGCTGGTTGAAATAACTAATTTTTCACAGTGGGACTCATTTTCCCAAGGTGGTGAATGAGTCCTCCTAGTGAAAAAGTGTCAGAAACAAGTTTCTATCTGTCGGGATCCGAAATCTAACAAAATTCAGATTTTCAGTCCTAAGGTGGAACTCATTTGCCACAAGTGGTGAATCAGTCCTCTCCCAAATTTTTGAAAAATTAGGAGACAACTCTACAACACCAAATTTGGAAATCACTGAATGTCGGGTCGCTAAAGTCAATTCTGCAGGAAACATACAAGAAACCTTCTCCAAGCTTGAAATAGACTTGAGTTGACTTGAAGCACCTAGTTGACTTGTAAACCAATCTTCAACACCAAAAATATTGTCAAATATGCATACCTAGGTCTGCAAACACACATGCAATAGGGGAAAAATGGTTGACGATTAGCAAATAGGGGTTTTCCTTGTTCAAACCCCACTTTTGGTAATCAAACCCTTAATGGAACAACGAAAGGAAAGAGAATGATAAAATAATAACATGCAATAGCTATCAACTTACCAAACCCTTGATAATGCAAGTATGAAGTAATGTCAATGGATGCTCTAAAGTGCTTGAATATTGCTTGAATTGATGTTGTAGAATGCTTAAATGCTTGAATATGATGTATGAATGTTGGAGAATTGTAGGAGATGTAAAATGAGGTGAAAATCACATATTTATACACATTTGTGCCTTAGTTAATCATTCATACCTCATCACAGGACGACATCAAGTGATTTTGAATAAAAACCTGAAAGGACATTTTTAAAATTTTTGAATTTGGAGCCAAGGAGGACTCATTCGCCACCCATGGCAAATGGGTCCCACCTAGGACCTGAAAATATGTGTCGGGAAATATGTTGTATTTAATGTTGTTTGTCGGGATAATATTCAAAAATACACTTAATTAAGACACATGAGGGCATAAAGGGGTCAAATAAAGCATGAGAAAGGGATAAATAGTGAAGATGTGCCTAGAAAAGAGTGAAATCTTGTTACAAGACTTTACTACACTTCAAAATAGGACTTGTTGATGAATAAAAAGGTGATTTTTAGGTGAATTGTAATAAATAGAGTCTAGAAGAATGTAGAAATGTCTTACAACACTTCCCAACACCTTCACAAGACGTCGTTATTTGAATTTTAGTACCTAAATATGCATGTTCAAGCCATGTCACAACATAAAATTAGAAAAAATATATCAAACATCATGAAACAAGACCTAAAAGGCCATGAAAATGACAAGGGGCCATTTTTCTATGACACACATATGCTAAATATTTGGCTTGGCTAAGGGCCTTGATTTCTGGACCTAGGCATGACATGCCCCTCTGTATCCTTTGCAAAAGCTTTTCCTTTGTAATGGAAACCATGCATATCGAGATAATTTAGAATCTCATTCAAGATAAAATCACAATAGACTTTCCTTAAGAAATATTGTGGCACCTCATGTTATTTTTGCATGAGGGATGGTTAAAACCAATCCACCACCTATCCCAAAGATCATCCCTTATTCCTTGTGTTGGCAACGATGAATAGAGAATCTTTTGAAAATTTTGTGCATGGGTGCATTGGTTCTCAAATCAATAAACAATGCACGCAAATTAGATTTCAAAAAATTCTTCTCTTTCACTTGTTTTGTACAATAATTTTGTAAAATGAATTTGTTGTGCATTGTCCCTATGATTGGACCATTTGTTATTTGGTCAGTAAAAAAATCTATATGAGAGATAATATATTTGAAATATTTGGCAAGGATCTTTGATATGAACTAGTTGCATTATGATTCTTTTACATATCAACCATTGTTCAAAGTTTTTTTTGGTTTCAATTTGACCTAATAAGTTTGCTTATGCCTCACAAGGATGGTGGGGAATGGACATAGAAGTTTGAAGAGGGTTAGGTGGTGCCTTCTCTTCATCAATATTTTCCTTGTGCACACAATTTGGTGAGTTTGGGTTTGAGGGTGTTGAAATATTTTTAATTCCTAAAAATTAAAAAAATTGAATCAAAATAATTTTAAAAAATAATTTAATTTTAATTTAAATCACTAAAAATATAAAAATCTAACCTCATCAACCTTGTAAATGTCATGGTGGCATCATATTGGGTTAAATCTACTCAAATGGTTTACAAATGTAATTGTACTATTCCTCTATCATGTTTGGGTATTGGGAAGAAATCAGCTCAAGGTAAAATGAGCTTGGCCTTTTATTTTTTTATTTTTATCGACATGAGCATGTTATAATGTGCTCATGTGTCTTTGATGGACCAAAAAGTGGGTGTAGCCACTTTTTGGTCCCCCATCTTTGTGTACATGCCCAACATTAAACAAGACAATCAGTCATACCTTTATCACATTATTGAGGTTCACTTGATATATTTCTCTCTTGACTAAGGAATTAATTACCCTTGGTGCAAGTAGTTCTTAAGATGCTTTTGGATTCCTATTTGTAGATTAAGAACTTCAAGTATGGATCAATTGGATATGATGGTTATGAATATTTGACATCCTTTGAATCATTGGCTCAAGTTGTGGTCCATGAATATGGCCCTCAATCAATATCCTCATTAATTTTGTATAATAGTCAAATTGCATGTGAGGAGCTGTAGAGGTAGAGGGAACATTCATAAACATAAATTATTATTCTACCCATGAGAATAGTGTCTGATCCATGCCTATTTCTACTTCTTGTACTAAATAGATTCCTTATGTTTGGGCAACAAATATGATAGTTTGGACTCCCAAAAAGTGATAATGACCTTCTAATTGGGGAACTACTAATATTGTTATAGCTTACCTTTGTGCAACAAATTTTTATTATATATGACCTCTTGGGCAATCATTTGGAGCATAAGATGCATTAAATAGGAAGCACCACATATTGGTGTTTGCAATGAAATTGACTTGCCTTGAAACAATGTCCCTTATAATATTGTTCTTGAGATTTGCTACAATGTGACATCAACAAAAATAAGCTAATTCTAAGGATGATATTGAACATAATTTTGAGTGTACCCCTAATTACAACAATTGTATTACTTATGATACCTATTGGGTTAATATTAAGGCTTGGGGACCTAATTTTTTTGATCAACTTTGGTCACTAGTATGCAACCTCTTCAAGTTGATGATCTCAATTGAGAAAATTTTACACATGCTCTTCACATCATTAATTTTTGGATTGGTTTGAGGAGTAGACATAATAATTTTGATACATATTGAGTTAATATTGAACCTCAGGGACCTAATTTTTCCAATAAGGTGGTCACTAGTATGTAACATGCTACCTCTTTAGGTTGATGATGTTTCTTGAGAAACTTCTAAGCACTCTCTTCATGCCATTAATTTTTGGATTAGTTTGAGGAGTAGAAACAATATTTTTGGGATACTCATACATAGATTGGATGACAAGAGATTGTTGAAATAAGGACATTAGAAACTATGATATTAGCTTACACTAATAAAGTGATCTTTGGGAAAATAGGTAGATGCAACATTGGTAGTAATCTCCCAGCATCTAGTAGATTATTCTCTACTTTCACTAGTAATTAATAGGATACAAGTAATGATTGACCCCCTAGGGATTGTATCATTAGTGATATATATGAATTAAAACCCTTCAAGTAAAAAATAAATCACATACTAGCAAGAGGTCATGCAAATATATGTATCCTTTCCATGGTTTTGGTGAACCTATTATTAAAGCTAGTGATTACTTCTTGGGGTGCTCTTTTGATAGTGATGAGTATTTGTTGTAAGGAAGACTTCTCTTCCTTTTTCTTAAATCACTTGAAAAATGCACCTCTTAATTGGTCCCATGTTGTAATAGAATTTAGAGTAAGAGATTTCCCTTAAATGAGGTTGTGAGCAACCTTAAAGAAATATTTTTCTCTATGATATAATGGATGGTGCATATATCTGCTACATCTTGCTAGTTTTAAGTTGAGGTCTTAAAATCCTCCCCTATGTTTTTTTGGAAGGGATTTAAGTGCATTACTGAGGATTTGATCCCAAGTAGCAACTAGAGGAATCAAAGGCTTTCATCATCCTACCATACCAAATTTCTATGGGCTTGTGGTTGTTGAGTAGCCATTGGAGGTAGATAAAGAGAGCATGAAACTTGTTGAATTACCTTATTCCTAGAGCAAACACTAGTGGGGGAACTAGGATCTAAGAATTAATGGACCTATAATAGGCCTCTAGATTATAAGATAGAATAGGAATCATGCAACTTATAACTTCAAGTTCCATCAGGCATGCCACTTTTTTTTTTTTTTATGTTTAGTTAGTACTCTTATTATAATTATGCCCATTCGAACATCAAGCATGGAAAACCTATAATTATGGGACACAACTTAAAGGATGTCTCTAGGATTTTAGAAATAAACTCTTCATTAGATTTTCAATAAACTCTTAGATTCTGTTGAAAGGAAAAAAAGAAAGAGAACTAAAGAAAATAATAAATTTAATTGATCTAAGTGAACAATTTGAATTAAATCAATCATTGAATTATAAAATTGCTTCTCATTAATAATATTTTACAATAAGAATATATAACAATATAAAATAGAAAAAGAGGTAGATCACAATTCTAATTAATAGTGCATAATTACATATAATCACATAGAGCTTGATTGAACTTAGACCACTGGAAATGAAAAAACATGAGAAAATATCAAAGTAAGTTGTAGAGCTTTGCAGGCATAAGCAACTTAGTACCCCACTCCCCCCTTGCAAAATGAGCACAAAGATCAGAGAGACCCGAGGTGAATGGCCTTGGAAGAGTGAAGGAACATGCCACTAATCACAAAGGAGAGAAGGGAGTATTAAAATTGCATGCACACGATTGTCACGTAACTCTGTTGCATGAAACTGGACTTTTGATCTAGAGGGGAGAGTGAAGAGATCCATTAATGAGCTTCATGCAAGAAAATATGTGCATGGTCAGGCACGAGAGGAGACCTCTTTCTTTGAAAAGTAGAGCCCATAGAGTGACATGAAGATTGAAAGCAATGGTGCATCATTTAGGATTTGTCAGACTGATGATATCTTTGGCATACACCATGTCACCATGTTCCATTGTTGACGTGATTCTTCTTTTCTTTTACCTGCATGTTCTAGATAGTGGAGGGGACCGCTCTAGTTGATGTGGAAATTTAGATAAGAGATTGTTAGAATGACCACATCTTTAGGATGTGTCGGCCATTGATATGATGACAGATCAAATATTTTGAACCAGTCGAAAACTCAAATGCAAAAATTACGTGTGATGATAGAAACTGAGCTTCTAACTTGTAGAAGATCGATTGTGATGGTCTTTCACAAAATAAGATGAAGGGAAATGGCTAAATAGGGAGAGATGGCGTGGGGAACAAGTGCCTGATAGAGGAACAAACTGGCCCACAGGGCGAATGAAGAGTAAAGTTCTACACTTCACAATGCCTCTCAAGTCTTAATTCTTGATCTAAGAGAATAAAACACTTTTTTTAAAAAAAATTGATAACGTTATAGCTTCAAATTCACTTAGATTTAATGTTCTCACAAAGCTTCGTAATAATTTGATTAAATGTCTTATTAGTACTTGCTGTCAGACAATACTATTGTAATGAGTTTTGTTTTTCTTAGTTAATTAGTTATTAATAAGTTAGCTTTCAAACAATCAAAAATAATAATATTTTTTGAGAAAAAAATAAATTCAATTTTGTAAAGTGAATTTGCAAAATATTTAATTTTATAAATTATAAAAATTAATTTTCATCAATATGATTGGCTAAGAAGTTGTGTGTGTTATTAGAGGATTTATAGGAAAAGTGAAAATGAACTATTATTTTTGCCTAGTTTTGAGAACTAAGAACTATTATTTGGCCTACTTTTGAGAACTAAAAACTATTATTTTGGCTACATTTGAGAACTAAGAACTATTATTTTGCCTAGTTTTGAGAACTAAGAACTAGGGGAGAGAGGTCCATAGTGGAGCACCCTAACTTTGCGTTTCTCAAAATCCTACGTGAAAATTTCAAATCACTCCAATTTTGTACAATAGTTATATTTGACAACTCACGTGCTTATGTATTTCGTTTTAGGGCCACATTATCAATATGATGCCACATCAACATGCTTTTTGTTTAGATATCCAAAAACGGCCCAAAAAAAAAGTGAGACCAATAGTGGTACACTAAGTCATGTTTTATTGGTGCACTGATGTGGCATCACACAATTTGTCAGTTTGTGTACTTTATGGATAAAAAGTGTTTTGTAATTGGATATTAAGGTGCTTCGCTATGGGACCCACTAAGGACTACTTCGATCCCCACTATTGGACCTTGCTCCACTATGGGCCCCTCTCCCCTATTATTTTGGCTACATTCAACCATTGTTTATATAACTTTCATCATTATTGCACAAAACTATTATATAAATTTTATGTTCAAATAATAATTATTTAATTCTTTCATATACTTACACTATATAATCATTTCATTTTATTTATATTTTATTTAATATAAAATAATTTAAAAAATTCTTTTTAAAATTTATATTATATAATCAATAAATATTATTTAATATAATATAATAAATTTAAAGTGTATTATACATATTATCATAATTATTAGATGAATTTTATATTTATATAATTATCATTTTTTTTCTTTTAATTATATTATACTATCATTTGATTTTTTTTAATATTTATAATATCTTTATAATACCTCTTATTCTATTAATATAAACATGCATTATCATATAATTTACATTATAATGTTAATTATTTATATAATTTTAATAAAAATTAACATTAATGTGACATTTTTAAATATTATGTTAATACTATAATTAACAAAATTAACATTTAATTTTATTCACATTAACAAAACTTACATTTATTTTTATTAAATTTAAAATACTATAATTAAAATACTATAAAGACAAGTACTAGCCACTAAAAATTAACAAAGCATAAAGTAACAAATGAACTGAATATATATATTTTTTAAAAACATTCGATTACAATAAGTGTACAAAAGAAACATATACACAAACATTCTTAGGATTCTGAAACGACGTTATTTAAGCATTTACAAATAAGAACATCATGACATAATATAAAGTCATCTAATATAAGGATAGATCATGTTCATAATGAATGATCCCATTAAAGAACATAATTTAAATAAGTTACATATCCAAGTTACAACAAAAGAGATTATAACAAATCTCGTAACATAATAATTATATTCAACAAGTTCACTTGTTCATAACAAGAGTGAATACAATAAAGATGAACATATTACGTTTGTCAGCCTTGTTCATGAGTATGCTCAACGTCCAACTTCATGAACAATGTAGAATCAAGAACCTGTCACACAAACAATATTATCCAAGTACAAAAATATCTGTAAGGGAACCCAATGGAGGAGATAGCACATTTTCCTCCCAACCACGTGGTACTTGAAGGTCCACTCCCTCCGTGCTAGGAGATAATGTCAAGTCCACAAAGACAATCAAACATACAAGAGAATAGAACACATCACATGACTGACAATCACATAACGACATGACAATATCTAAATGACAAAATTACTAACAAGCTTCCAGAAGCAACAACAAAACCAAAAGTGAATCTACACAAGAGACCATAAAGCATGTATAAGGATAAGAGTGTCATCACACAATTGATCTAGGTTACCTTGGTGAATCTTCCTAGATTACTGACCCTTGTCATGAGTTACCCTGACAATCTCTATCGATTCCCGACCCCTAAATGAACTTATGTGGAACCGAAAAACATTTCGAGAGGACAAAGTGAATGACTATGCCATTCCAGGCCATCTCAACCTACCCTTAATCTATGTAAGCACTAGGTGTTAGGTGAGACAAATAATTATCTGAGTTATTAAGTGAATACTACCCAAACCCCTAGCACTTTAAATTTAAGGTTTTCACTGGATTAATTACTTTCGATAGGTTACCCTGGTAACCTCTTAGGGTTCCGACCCCTATCGAAAGCCACTCTTTCCTATAACATAACTCATTAACAGTCACAAATATAGCCATCGTGCACATTAAAATAAACCAAGTATGTACACATCTCAGTCATGACATAGACCATATAATTTCCAAATACCTCAAAGGTAACAAATTTTGTGCAAGGCTAAGTTCCAAATTAAAACATTGTAATTGAACTTCAGAGTACAAACATAATAACCTTACAATTATAAATTGACTTTTCTAG
Source organism: Sequoia sempervirens (assembly GCA_007258455.2). Classification (NCBI taxonomy): domain Eukaryota; kingdom Viridiplantae; phylum Streptophyta; class Pinopsida; order Cupressales; family Cupressaceae; genus Sequoia; species Sequoia sempervirens. The sequence goes on from VDFB02281492.1 coordinate 1,056,574,031, forward strand.
CCTCTAGAAGATTAAATAACTCATAATTGTTAATTTTACTCCTAAATTAAAACTGGCACATTATTGTCCATCACATACAATTATTGAGATTTCATGAACTAAATATCATATTAACAATAAATGGCTCAATCATAAATTTATTATATAGTCAAGTTACTTAACCATAAAAATTTCATAATCTAAAAATCATAATGGATAATAAACTGACATTATTAAATGTATTATTATTTTATTCTATTTTAAACAAAATAAATTTATGACTATTCTTTATCAAGGATAATAAGAATTGACGGATTTAATTTTCACACAAGCCACTACATAATGAATTAATCACAATTATTATCAAAAATAAAAGAAATTATCTACTAATGATAAATCACATATGTATATATATATATTTACTGTTGTGGCCGCACCTCACTCCAGTTAACAAAGATTTTCTTTATTAAATATGCATGCAGTTAATTGGAGAACTCAGAATACAAGGAGTTTGAGAGGTGCATGATCTGAAAATCAACTACTTCATCTACAACAACAGGACTAAGCAGCCGAAACCAGAGTTCCATGGAGAGCATTTATGAGCACCCTACATGGTGCCAACTTATAACATGAAGTATCTCCAACAGTGAAAAAATGTTTACTGCGGTAATCAACTAAGTTCAAATTGATGAAAATTGATAATTTCCAGACGCCAAACTAGAGAACTCCTAAATAAGATATGCTCAGCCATCGACTTAGGGAAAAACTATTTACCAAAGATAAGGTTGAATCCCCATGGTAAAACGTGATTAATATCAATTACCAGGCCTTGACTTAAGGTAATGGCTAAAGTGAAATTATAAGCAAGGTGCGATTTAAGTAATTTAGTATATATTTATATACTCTTGATCTATGGGCGACGACTTGGATATCATTTCAAACTTGCTTATATCAGAATTTAAGATATCAAAGATATTGACACCATAGTAGAAGCAATAAAGATACAAGATACATAAAGGAGGTATGGTAAGGACGGCGCCACATACAAGGTTACAATCTCATCAATTCATATGTTCTCATTTACCAAAGATCATCCTATGTGGAGAGGACTGTGATAGAGTCAGCCAAATAATTTAATAGCTTGAGAACAAAGAAAGCTAAAAATAATATCAAATATGATCTGGTAAACAAAGAATGATTAAGGAGATAAGTATTGGCAACACGAAAAATAACTTCATAGGTAAAGAAATGAAGAATTTGTGAAATTATTGGTTGAGTCAAGGATATGCATGGCAAGGAATTTACGCAGAATATACATATACAGAAACTTCTGTTTTCAACAAACGTACATATAAAAGAGTAATAGATGGTATCAATTGAAGTTGAATGGTCACAAACATCTAACTTGCATATACTGATTAAACCTTTAATGGTGTTGCTATAAATGGAGGATTGAAATAAAAAAAATACTTATTTACAATTGCAAACTATGAAGAACAATCTGGCGCTATTTATCCTTTATAAAATTTGTCTAACCCTTTTAGATATGTGGAAAGGCACTGATTAGCTAGCAATTCTATAATCCCTAATTTTAAAAGATCATTGTAATACATGAAATGTAATCCAAGAAAATTCTTTTCCCAATACAAAAAATGGAATAATTCATGTCGTTTTCTTCTATTCTTTCCTTAACATTGTTTTGCCATATTTTCCTTTTGATTTGAAATCTCACTATATTTATTCCATCATTGTTTTACTTCACTATTCTTTTAAATCTGAAAATTATTTCTAATTGTTTCTCTATTGCCTTGGCTGAACAAATCTTTTCCATAATCCAACATAAATATTTTCCAGTACAAACCAATTTTCATGCATAGCTTTCAGAAACATTTAACTAAGAAATTACAAAATAAAGAAGAAAATCTGATTTAAATTTTTGAATCCAAGGAAGATTGAGGCAAGAATCAAAAAATCCGCTAATCTTTATTTTCCAAGAGCACAAGAATCCTTCAAATCCACTTTTCCCAAAACTTTTCAACTAGGAAAATACAGAGTAAAAGTTTTTTCCAAAAATTGTTGTGAAAGTTTTCTTCTCAGCAATTTAAAAATCAATTGTCGTGAAAATTATTGCACAACCAAAATCCTTTAATGGATTTTTAATTAATTCAAGGTCACAAAACTTAACTGACAATCAACATGCAAATTAAATTGATCAATCAGTTCTAACGTAAAAAATTTACTCAAGATCAATATTTCTAACTTCAAGTCCAAATTTTTAGATATTTTGCACAATCTATTGAAAACGACTCTTTTAAAAATATCTAATTTTCCAAGTAATTAAGTTTGCACAATCAAATAAAAATAAAATTACATTTAATTAACATTCCATTTAATAATTTAATTTATTCAAATCTTTTAAACATTAATTAAACCTTTATATAACATTAATTTAATTATTAAGTAATTTAAATACAATCATTTTAATCTATCATAGCAATTAAAGTCAAATACTCATAAATTCAACCATTTAACTAATTAAAAAAATTCAATTTCCAACATGAAAAAATTGCAAATGACAAACATAAACAGGTATCAAACGGGTACTCGTTCTAATAAGAACGATGGCTAAGAATGAGGACCTGACACTATCTCTGAACAACATATTTCCATTGGGTCATGGCATGCTCAAGCCTGAAAAGCAGGTGGAGTCGATGCCTATACCTGCAAACTACATAAAATAACACCATCAAACATATCTGTATAAATCAACAAACACACCGTGAAAGAGAGTCGCAGCGTAGCAGGGTACTCGAGTGAGTATTGCTACACTGTCTCCTTCACCAAAACTGACAAGCATCATTATATCATAAACAACAATTACATCATGATAACCTCATTAAAAGCTCAGAAACAACATAAATCATAACACACACGAGTCTATCATAATGTCATCACACGAACATAATCAGATGATCATGATGTCAAATGTATCATCAATACAGTATAAAATCAGCATAATGTCAGAGTCATAACTGAAAATAAACAATATAGTATCAAACACAACTAAAGCAACTATCAACTGAACAAAAAAAAATTGAAACCAAATGTCGCAACTGGAGGGACACTACATTATTCACATTAACAAAACTTACATTTATTTTTATTAAATTTAAAATACTGTAAAGGCAAGTACTAGCCACTACGTGGCACTTGTTTGATTTACAACATAGGTTAGGAATCTATGAACTAATATTGAGGTCAAAATAGAACCACTTGAGGTTAGACATTAAACTCGAATTAATTTAGATAGAATAATATATATATATTGAAAATATAAATTTATTATGACAAACTTTTGTTATAAAATAATAGAAGTTCATTATCTAGATGCATATTAAAAAGAACAAAACAAAAATATAATCTAAAAAATGTCTCAATGTTTTTTTTAAGGGAAGAAAATATTGGAAAGAGTGTCTAGTTTTTCTATAGAAAGTATGAGGGGAAGGGCTCAAGTTTAGTTTAAGTCGTTCATTAAAATTTGCAACTATAATTCTAGATTTAAGAATTTTCACAAGCAAAGTTATTATTTATGAATGAGAACCTATTGTATTTTCGACATCCTTTCTAGATATAACGAGATCCAAAATCTTTTAGTTGCAAGCTATATTTTTATTGATGTAGAGGTGTTTGCCTAGAAATAATCAAGAAATTGAGTGATAGATGCCCATGTACTCCATTTATACCTTCCATCTCTACTACTCCATTGTCTTTGGAACTTCAAGCCAAAGATATAGAAAAAAAAAGTGAAACATAAAAAGCTAGCTACATAACGGATCAAACATTGTGAATCAAAATATAACAGAGCCACTAATACTCAAATCTCAACATGATCATTCAAATGAAATTGAAACTAAAAATTTATCAAAACCTTACATACTAAATTATGAAAGCTTTTAAAACATCTACTCTAAGCCATCTGAAACTTATCTCATTGTGGAATTGGTGTCATGTTGACGTGAAATGACGACCCTTTCCCAATCCCGTGATTAATGAGTCTGTTTTAGTCAATTAAATGGAAAAGAATCAATGAAACCATTGTGATTTATGTATGAAAACCTAGATTATGCTCAAAATGAACATGATGCAAGCTAAGTTACCATGATTTATGATAATAATGAACTAATTATGCTATTTCTAAGCTAATCTAAGCTAAAGATATGCTAAAAGATGAAAACCCTAATTCATATAAAAACTAAGATGGATGCATGGAAGCCATTAATAGATGATCTAAGCTATTATGCAATTAAAACTAACTAAAATAATCTAAAAAGTGCGTAAATATGAGAGTATGGATGCAAGTGAATTCAACAACATAAGTTTGCAATTGAAAGATGGATCCATTTGTCTCCAAATAGTGACCTATTTATAGGAGAGCAAATGAGAAATGCATGGTTGAGATCTAAAAGTTTAATCAATGGTCCAAGATGAAGGGGATGAGAGGCATGGATCATCGATTCTCATCAATGAATGAGAATGCATGATGAGATTTAATCAAGGGCCCACACTTACCTCAAACAAACACACTTTTGACCTGCTCACACAAGTCAAAGGTAACTTGTTCAAAAGGTTAAAGGTTTAGCTTGTTCAAGAAGCCAAGTGAGCTGATTGGAGGAGAGAGAGTATTCCTTAGAATATTCCTTTGGGTGAGGAAAAAAAGGTAATTTACAAATTAAAACAAAGTTTTAATTGTGCAAAAAGGGGATAAGGAATATTCCATGGGAATATTCCCTTTGCTTAGAGGAAAGTTAGATTAATTGCTAATTAAACAAGATTTAATCATGCAATTAGGGGATTAGAAGAATTAAAGTGATATTTATTAAAATAAATGATTTAATAAATGGGAGAGAAATGAAATGATATTTAATTAAATAACTTAGGGTTATTTAATTAAATAAGATGACTTAGGAAATTAAATTAAATATTTTGATTTATTTAATTTAATGAGATGAAATGTTGGCATGAAAAGGGATGAATTAACTCGATTTAATAAATTAGGTTAATAGACAAAAATGAGGCAATTAATTAATTAGCTAGGCTAATTAAATCAATTAAGCAAAAAGAGGATGGGTTAAAGAGGAAATGATGTTAGTAAATCTGTTTTAAGTGTATGATATTGATTATGACATTTTTTAGTGTCTACAACTAGTAAGGAAAAAGATAAAAGAGTTGCTCATAGAGTGATCACAACCTCACTAGTAAGCCATCATTTGAGAAAGACTTGTTTAATGAGACAAACTTATATTTATTTAAATCTAAATTGCAAAACATTGTGTAGAGCACTCTCAAGAAGAGGAAGACTTGATAGTCCTCTTCAAAATGATATATGGGATTTTAGTGGGAGGCTTCCACATGTTGATAAGAAGTTAACCGATAACATAAAGATGGAAATTGAACAATTTTGGCACTCTCAATCTAAAGTATCACCAAATGTAAAGGATGTTTTAAAGTTAAGAATTGGTAATTAATATTGCACACTGCATCCTAAACATTTCTTGGAATGTAGCCAAATAATATTGTACAAACAATTTTGTGAAGCACATCCAAATTTCCAAATCTCACAAAGGGCTTTTGAGTCTTGCAAGCCATTTTATTTTGTACCTATTAATATTCATAATACATGTTGCAAATACCACATTGATTTTTCGATGTATCATGAATTATTATGCTATATTTTCTCTACTATGGATACTAAAGAAATGTTGTAGGAGTGTCATGCAATGCAACTTCCCAAGTCATCTAGGGACTTGTTAGATTCATTTTTATGTGTTAGAGGTGATAGTTGTTTTTTTATAGAAATGATTGTTTAAATGAAATGTGTTTGCAATGTGGTGGTTTATTGAAGTTTGTAACATGTTTTCATGAGGGCAGTGAACATTATTTTTCTATCAAGATTGTTGAGAAAAAAAGGTTTGAGATAGTAAAATACAGTTTGAAGAGTGGAGGTTAAGGTTCTAGATGCGAGTTGGTTACAAGAGAGGTAAGTATTATTGATTTTATTTTTGATTTCAAGAAAAATATTTTCTAAAAGTATGCAAGGCATAGCCATAGGTCCTAGTGGTTGGATAAAAAATTTAGGATTTGTAAGGACTCTTTCCTGATTGGAACTATTATATTCATGGTTGATTTTGCTAAAAATTATACATTGCAACCATAAAATGAGGTACAATCACAATATTACAATTCTATTCAGATTTCTATTTTTGTCCATGCATAACATATAAACATGCTCTAGGTAGTACATAAGGCAACATGAAGATAATCAGGAAGTACCATTTTTACATGAGTGATGATAGATCTCATTCATCTGAGTTTGTGAAACATTATTTTAAATTTTTTTTTGAGTTCTTGTAGGAAAAAGGTATTGCAATGGGTCAACATCTCATTTGGTCAAATAATTGTACAAGGAAATTCAAGAATGCTTGTATGTTTTATTGGTTGAGCAGGATGCATGTAGAGAGGGGTGTGCCACATATTTGGAGTTTTTCTAAAGTATGATGGCACAGGTGCATGTGTGAAGAGAGATCTGGTTAAGGAACAAATGAAAATCAGAGGTGGTGCAACATTCAGTGATGCATGCTCTATTATTGATTGGTGTACTTATGCATTATCACAAGGATGGACTCTTGATTCACAAGTGTGCAGGTTCTTTTGGTTGGTCAATGAGGGCACAGTGGGAGAAAAACTGGAATGCCAAACAATCAAAGAATCTTCAAATATGCATTCATTTCAAAGCTTAAATGCAAGTGCATCGACCATATGGACACAAGAGTTGGCTTGTTTTTGTCATAATTATATTCAGTGTGATTTGGATCAATGCGAGTCAAGTGAGTGGGTAGATACATGGATTCCACAATACTTAACCCTTTTATCTATAGCATAATCCTCTTTATAAGATGAAATGGAAAGTTCACTTGACTATGACCATCTTTCAGATCTTGTATGTACAACGAGGACATGTCTATGTAGTTGTAGCACCACAGGGGAATGAAGAGGGATCAAACTATTGGTTGGAATGATGTGTACATGTAAAGAAGAAGCTAACACAACTAATGACAAATGATGATGGGTTCATGTATCCTATAGGTTCAGTTATTTTTACCAGAACTTGGTTGTGAATGTATATTATTAGAAAGAATGGCATACCTGCATTTGAAGACTATGAGAAACACAAAACCATTCTCATGTATTCACACCTTGTTATATAAATATGTATGTTAAGTTATTAAGACATCATGCTAAACTAAGAACAAAGGAACTATGGATAATTAGTAGTGTTGATCATGAAGCATTACTCGATACTTTGAAGGTAAGAGATGACCTTTCAAGCACACTTGACTAGCAGATTGTTTGTTGTATGAGACATGTATGATATTGTTCATCTTATTTTGATTCATGTTATTTGTATGGGTTGGATTAAAATTACATTAAAATTTTGCATACAAATTAACTGATATATAAAAATGTAGTTTTTTGGAGAACAAAGGTATTTTTTCAAGCGATTTAGATTAAAACATCCATGATAAAAATGTAGGTTTTTTGGAGAATAAAGGTATATTGTTAAATTATGTTGCATTGTAAATTTGATTATGATACTAATATGTTTTTTTATGGTTCATCTTTACTACAAAATTCTCATTTTGTTTCTCTTTTCTTTGTTCTTGGGGTAAATTGTGGTTGATTTCCATCTCAATGGATATACATTGAAAGAAGTCTTATCTATTCAAGATATAGCTTCCATAGTATTTACTTGTCTTCCTTGATGTTTCCACATCACCTACCCCAAATTAGTGCACTACCTACCTAGTATTTACCTACCTACCTCAATGTGTCCATGCTGCCTACCCCAGATTAGTTGTTTTTCATAGTATTTACCTGCCTAGCTTGACATTCCCATGCTTCTCATTCGTTAAGACTACCCCAGATTAGTGCACTCCAAAATCACGGGGGGACTTGGGTGAAAAAAGGAGGCCTTTCATAGTGTTTTATTTCCCACCTTGACATATTAGTACAATTGGTTTCACTCCATTATGCACAAAAAAAAATGCTTCTTTCCATTTTTTGCACTACTTTCCACTAATAATTCTTGCAGGAATGCATTTGACACTGGAACACAAAAACAGTGTTGATTTGACCCAAACTGAGAGAGGTTGGTTTGAAGGGATTCAATATCCACCTGTAGGTCCAAATAAAGCATTCCTATGTGCCACGAGCTCTCAAAAAAACTTTGTCAAAGTTTGACAATTTTTGGCTTTTAGGGCTCTTAAGAGACTACCTCAGAAAGAGAACCTCAAAACGATTGAGTGACTTGGGAAACAAAAAGAGACCTTCCCTAGTATATACCTACCTACCTTGATGTTCCCACATTGCCCATTCATCAAAATTACTAAAAAAATATTTTTTTTTGTATTTTTTGCTCTTAGGGCACTTAAGAGACTACCTTGAAAAGAGCATCCTAGAAAGATCAAGTGACTTGGGAAAAGAATTCAGAAATTCCATAGTATTTACTTTCCTACCTCGACATTCCCACGCTGCCCATTCATCAAAATTACTAAACAATTAACTTTTTTTTCATTTTTTGCTCGTAAGGCACTTTAAAGATGACCCTAGAAAGAGCACCCTAGAACAATTGAGTGAAGTGGGAAAAAAAAAAGAGACCTAACCTAGTATTTATATACCTACCTCAACATGTCCACACTTCCCATTAGTCAAAAATACTGAAAACTTAACAATTTTGCATTTTTTTCTCTTATGACACTTTCAAGGCTACCCTAGATTAGTGCACTCTGGAATCAAAGGGGGACTTGGGAAAAAAAGGGAGGAATTTTGTAGAATTAGACTACCCACATTGACATGTTAGTAAAATTGGTTTCACTCCATTATGCACAAAACAAAAAAATGCTTCTTTCCATTTTTTGCACTGCTTTCCACTAACAATTTTTTCAAGAATGCATTTGACAATGGAACACACAAACGGTGTTGGGTTGACCCAAAATGAGAGAGTTTGGTTTGAAGGGATTCAATATCCACCTATAAGTCTAGAAAAAGCATTCATACATGCCACAAGCTCTCAGAATGACTTTGCCAAAGTTTGACATTTTTTGGCTTTTAGGGCTCCTAAGAGACTACCTCAAAAAGAGAACCTCAAAATGATTAGGGGACTTGGGAAACAACAAGAGACCTTCCATAGTATTTACCTACCTACCTTGACATTCCCACACTACCCATTCATCAAAATTACTAAAAAATTAACATTTTTTTCTCTTAAGGCACTTAAGAGACTACCCCAAAAAGAGCACCCTAGAACAATTGAGTGACTTGGGCAACAAATTAAAAACTTACATAGTATTACCTACCTACCTTGAAATTCCCATGCTTCCCATTTTTTTGGGAAAATTGATCATCCCAGAAGGAGCATCTAAGATCAGTAGGTGTCTTCGATAACGTTCAATTTCTTTAGATTGTCTTAGAATCATGTACTACTATTCCATAAAGTGGAATCAAACATAGTTTATTTCCCATGATTAATCCCTTAGTGGAAATTTTATGCAAATTTAACAAGTTTCAGTAACATGCATTAAAAAAATTTAATAACCAAAACCATTAAACAATATAGATGGAATAGAAGACATGGACACAAATTTACGTGGGGAAATCCCTTTCAGGTAAAAAACCCCACACTCCAAAACACAGAGCCATTGTATTATTCAACAACCAAATGATAGTTACAATAAAATTATAGGCTCAGAGCCTTTATAGGAGGTTTACATCTTGTTCCATCTAGAGAAGATCTAGCAGTATTTAAATTTCTCTGATCAACCTTATTGATGATCTCTGATCATCATATTGATCTCCTTTGTTATAGTAATCCCTCACTATTCAATCTCTCCTCACAAATCATACACATCCATTACAATACACCAAGGCATTCATATATCCCTCTATGGGTATCTCAACCACTATTGCATACATTCATTCCTCAATCATTTTAGGCACCTGTCGTTCCAACGTCCAACCGAAAATTGAATTGAAAAATCAACACACATAGTGTAACTGTCATTACCTTTCGTTGTTCAAAGTGTATTGTACCATCAAAGAGACTAGAATCAGACTCTCACCAAACTTTGAGTGTTAATTCAACAAGCATATTACTCGCCAATTCTTTCAGTCACTAGAGTGTCAAAGAGACATGAGACTATGTCTCTCTGAACACTCAATGCTACCCCAATATAGGTCCATCACTTACTACTCCATCCCATTGGGATATCGAGGATATGATTTAACACATCCCACCAAAACATAGAGATATCATTAATGTAGCATTGAACATGGTCTCCACCATGTACTCTATCCATCCACATCACCATACAGTTGAATCACGTCCTTCATATCATCAACATTTTCAAGGGACTGACTTTTAAGTCCTGTCAAAGTCCATCACTCCCACCGATGATGAAACTCAGGTAGTCTATCAAGGCATTGGGGAGACTCTGTGATGACTCCCTTCGACACCACCCTGTCACACTGACACAGTTTAGTGATCCTCCAATACAAACTGTGAACAAATTTAGCCAGACGCCAAATTCCCTTCAAAAATTCAATGGGATTGGTAACTTTGTCCCAATGATATTCAAATGTCACAACAACAATATAAAGGCTCAAATGCTAGTACATTTTAGGAATTATTTATCAACATTCTCCCACTTGATGAAGAACATACTGGCTACCAATCAATGCTCAAAGTCACTGTATCAACATTCAAGATATTCACCATCTCAGGAAATGGTTCCAACCATCCACCAAAGGAAAGGAACGAGCAATGGTGTATTTGCACTAGTCTAATCCAAGACACCTGCAATAGATCTAGTGAAAGTAAAAGCTAAAAAATATTTCCACCACTTCACTGTGCTCACAACCTTTACAAAAGCATCGACAACATCAACTTCAAAGCTTCAACTTGAACACAACCATGAAGACACCCTCCAGAAAAAAAGATAGAACATTAGCTAGAACACCAATCAGGAAATTGACTACTCCCATCCAACTGACCAAACCATGTGACTAAAAATAGCACACACAACAAGTGCTAATCCATCCAATCACTCAATACCTCAAAGGTATACAAAACATAGTAAAATCATACCATAAACATAACACCCATAAACTGCAACCATAAACTCCATGTGCAAACCTATCAAAGAGTGGCATACACACCCAAGAGCTCCCATTGCATGGGTAATGAAAATAAAAAAAAGATCAAGGTATACCAAGTCTACCAATAGCATCATATAGAAAGTGTAAACAACATCATGTAGTACCAAGGAATCATCCACAATGATATGCAAACCTTGTAAACCAATAACCTATAAGAACAATTCTCACCACAAGTCTCCAAGGCTCTCCCAAGCTTCCCACATCCAACAAAGGAAAGAGATAAAGGAACCTCCATGTAACCACCCAAGAACATAAGTGAAAACACATGACCACAAGCTAGTGATCTCACAATAGCTCCAACCGAACCTCAAACCAATGTAATGTGAAATCAAACATACATGGAGACAACCAAGACCAAAGCGAGAAACTCTGCACATCATATACCTATAGAAAATCCTCCTACATACACCTCTAAATTCCAACTGTGTCAAGTATGATCTCCTTCAACAACATCCCAAAAGAAAATTCATATAACAACATCCAAACCCATGCAACCTCAAGAGATCAAACATAGCATATACATCATGTAATCAACATTGATGTAAGCCTCTCAAAGAAGATCAAAATACTCCATTTCCCATCTCAAGAAATCATCCCACTATCATCCCCTATAATCATAAATGAAAATGAAAACTCAAGGAGGTAACCATGATATCCATCTCTCACAATGAATCCTCCAGAACCATCTATTAGTAGATCAAGATCCATTTCTAAGAAAGAAAGCATAAAGCACCTGATAGAAACAATGGGAATTACCTCTCAAGTGATAGGTCACCAATTAGACCAAGAGTGGGAATGAGAACACTCTTCCAAGATATTCAAGCCATCATGACTTCTAAAAGAGCAATCTCCTCATAGGTCTCTGTTGAACTCACATCCAACCAAGGTGTAGGCCTCTCAAACTTTCTACTGAAAATGCATCAAGAGTAACCATCTGAACAACATGTCTCTCTTCTCAAGAGAAATATAGCCTCACCTCATTATCCATGTATCCATGAGCACCTGCAAGTAATCATCTCATTCTAAACTCCAAACGCATCACTGTACAATCATGAAGTTCTCAAACATATGACTAATGCACCCAAAACACAGAGAATCACTGGACCACTGTCAAATCTCCAATCATCTGAATCGTGACATAATGATCTAAACATTTCCCTTAGGAGATCACATACTCAAAGTGAACATACCATGGTCTTAAGAGAAATGCATCATGCCAAAACTCTAATGCGTAAAACAAGAGTATACCATGACAAAAACCAAAACAAACTCTAAACCAACATCACATGTTGCCAGCTTATTTGATAATTCCAATTTAAGGAATCTCTTGATTTTCCTTAGATTTTATTTGATGTACTTCAAAATTTCAAATCTTCCCCCTGTATTCAAATGGCTTTGGGGATCGTGTAACCTCCTTAAGTTGATTAGCACTATGGATTTAAATCTAGATCCCATTATTATTTCTAATTGCTTTAATTTTGGGGTCCTTTGTGATAATTATAGGCCAGCAGTGTTGTCATCAGGAATGACCAGTGATGCGTGTAAACATCATTCTACCTTTATTACACCTTTTCACCTCGGTTGACGAAGTAAAGATTATTTAAGTAACGGTAATATCTCCGACGAGGTATTGGTTTTCTGGCTATCTTTTTGTTGTGTCGGCTACTGTGTGCTATGGGTCATGATGGGAGGAGATAGAGTTAGAACTGAGCCAGCTAATTGTGAGGAGTTACGTAGGGACCCCCTGGATTGGCATATATGTTGAAAGGTGGTCTTGCACTACTTTTGGAGAGTCTTGTGGGCCATGACGAGGTGTTGTCAGCCCAATTTATTGGTTCTTGGAAGGATAGGCAGGTCACCATGGGTGGCATATCTTTTGAAGTGGATGAAGAAGTGATTGGTAAGGTTATTGGCCTATCCTGTGAGGGTAGGAAATATAAAAAACACACCAAAACATAGGATTTGGAGAGTCTGAATGCGTCCTTTAAGGGGAATGACAAACTAATGAAAAAGCAATCAGGTTTTGACCGTGAAGCGTTGCCTAAGCCCTGGGATTTGGTTTTCCTTTCCATCATCAAGTATACTACCCTTGAGGGTAGATTCAAGGTATTTTATTTTTACCACTTACCACTGTTAAATCACTTAAGGAAAAAGATGTTACTTAGCTTCCCTTTCTTTTTGCTTTCTTCTTTGGAAAGTTCCATCAAAGAATCTCATGAGACTGCCACCCTTAACCTTGATTCTTTGCCTCCCTTACCACTACACCAGGGAATTATCTATAGGCTCTACCAATTCCATTTAGCTTTGTGCCCTCCCAAATGCATCTCAGTTATGTGTGTGGAAGAGTTGGAACCCCAAAAATTAACCCTGAAAACCCATCCCCTGCTATTTCAGAGGGATCAAAGAGAAAATCCCCCATCCCTAAAAAATGATCTCGGTATTGAGGCTTCTCCCTTGAAGAAGAAGAAAATTGTGGTTGGTTTGGCCCAGTCAAGTGCTATGATTGGGCTTTGTGAGCTAAAACACAAGAAATTTAGTAGAATGGTTGCTAAGAAAAAGGGGAAAAAAGAGACTCTACTCTTGATGGTTACTCCGGTCACTGAGAGTGATGATAAAAGTGCCAAGGAAAAATATTCTAAGGGGGATACTATGGTGGATGCTAGCTTTGAGATGGCTAAGAAACAAATGAGTGTGAGAAGATCCATAGGTTGGTGAAATACAAGAAAGGGGCCCCTGTGGATGATATTTCCAGTGATTTGGTGCAAACTGGCGGCATAACTGAAGGCATAAAAGTTACTAAGAAGAAGGATAAAGGTCCTATAGAAGACCCTCATAATTTCTTTGATTTGAACAAAATGCTTAAGGAAGACTACCAATTCCTTGGATACTAGGGTTGGTGTTGATGCGGATATCTAGAGCAAGAAAGGCAAGGTGGATGAGCTTTGTGTGTTGCAGGAGTGGGTTGCTAAACTAGAATGTAAATTAAATTGTCCAGCTCGATTCTTTATCAAAATGATACACAGGTCAACTGCCACTCTCTTGGACATAGTCAAGGAGGAAATGGAAAAGAAAAACAAGGATGAAGGCCCCAATTGGATCAGGGATGATGTGTTAAACCTTCTCATCTAAAAATGGGAAAGTGTGGACAATTAGTGGTCGGGTTTGTGTTGTGTTGTGTCTCTACTATTACTAGGTTGTGTTTGTGTCTGTCTACTGATGTTACTGAAAGTGTTTTTTGATGTTTTGATGGTTTGGTTCCATTTTGGACCTTTGGGCTCGCCATGTAAATGGTACAACACGCTGAAAATGTTGCTTATATAATAAAAAAATCACATGCCAAGCACCACCAACACCACAACTCAAAGACCATGAGAGGTCTCCATGGCTTCAAGATGCCATACATCTTCAAATAGTGTCCAAGAAAATGCAAAAAACCCTTCTACATCAATAGGATCTAAGTGTTGGAAGAATGAAGAAGAACATATTATTATACAAATTTTGTGTTGTCATTGATCTCACCATGATTATGAGTTGCAACTACAAGTTTAAGTTTTAGCTTGATCCAGTATTTTGGACTAGTATGCAGTTACTATCCTTTGGTATTTTGGTCTGCAATCCTCTGCTAATGATTGTCATTGCTTGCAGTTTTGGGAAATGGTTTTTGGATGTTGGAAGCTTGTAAGTTCATAATCTCATGTGCTTAGGTGCTCATATGACGAGTTGACATCATTTTGTTGTTGCATTTTGCTATTAGGTCCATCTTTGGCCAACCTAGTGTATTGTTGATGTTGTAATGGATTAATTTTTGTATTGTGGATGTATGTGTGACCTATCTTTGGTCCATGCTGACATGTTGTAGCGTGCTACACATTTGATTTTTTTTTGGAAAACTTTTGTACATGCTTGAAGCTGATAGTTATCTTTTTGGTGAATAATGGTTGCATTTAATTAGGTTGACCTAATTGATTCTTGAGGATGAATCGGATATATAAGTTGGACAGTTTTGAGTTTGATGGTGTGAAATTGAGATAGAGAAGAAGAAAAGTATGTGAAAATGAAGTGTGTTAAGTCTGTTTACTAAGCATCAAAGGAACCGAATCAACACTTGTTAGGTGTAATTTTATCAGTTCATTTTCTAGTTGTAAGTCATTTGTCATTGTATCTTTTTGTAGGCAGTGAGACTCCTATTTTGGACAGTGAGTCCTAGCAGTGAGCCACCCTTTGTAATATCTTATAATCGATTATACTATATTGTGAGCTAATCCTCACCATGGTTTTTTCCATTTTGGGTTTTCCAAGTAAAAACCCTGGTGTTCATATGTTGTGTGTTTTTATTTTTTGTTAATTCTCTTGCTTATCTTTACTGTTATATGCATTGGATTAATTGGATGGTATTTGTTCAATAAGTTTAAGAAGATATTGATTCATCCCCCTCTCATTATCTTAGGTATTCAACACTAAGAGCTCCTCCTAGTAACATTTGCAACACTAAAGAAGATAATTCATTCATAGTCACTGCTAAAAGCTCCCATTTAAACATGAAAACCAAGCTCTCCAAGCATCATGACAAAACATATGCTAATTTGAAAATCCTCCAAGTCCACAAATCAACATGTCCATCTAACAATAAAACCAAGTGACACAAAGATCTCCAAACCAAACAAAAATATCATCACTGTCAAAAACTTACACCAATATGGGTATCCAAGCTATTCATGACATCGTGATACACACGCATAGGTCCCCATAACTGATTATTCAGGTACTCTCATATCATTCATTCTCTCATCTCAAATCAACGACACCAATGTAAAAGTGACCACAGACAAGGAAAAATGATATAATCTACATCAACACTGAATCAACCTCATAGATATAGACAATCCACTTCCAAGTTATCCCACTATAATCAATAGGTTGTACACACCTACAAAACTACATAACTCGTAGATCCAATACACTAAAACATGCAAACCCATCATTGTACTAGTAATTAGAAAACTAATATTCAAAAAGAATAATCATGTAGACCACAAGACTTAGACACCATATCAAAACCAAATCCGATTTGCCAATTGGTTCTATAACCTGAGTACCATAGTCAAAGAATCCACCAAGCATCACCACAAGAATGTTGAGTGACTAATCATGTACCAACACTCCTATGCAGAGAAAGCATCACAATTCCTCACACCATGCATGAAGCATGCATGCAAAACTATAACTATCTCATCTAGTAACACCCCAAAAGTCAAGGTCTAGAAAATAGCTTTAAACACAACTCTACGTAACCACAAGTTTTTCTTGACCGTGCAAAACCTGCAAAATCACTGTGTTGTAAAACAACCATGCGCATCCACACCCACTTCACATCTGGAAGACCAAAAGTATAAAACAAAAAATACCATAACGGTTAAACCAAAATAATGGATTATC
The DNA here is from genome assembly GCA_007258455.2 of Sequoia sempervirens. Lineage (NCBI taxonomy): Eukaryota > Viridiplantae > Streptophyta > Pinopsida > Cupressales > Cupressaceae > Sequoia > Sequoia sempervirens. Next base: position 1,056,590,717 of record VDFB02281492.1, read on the forward strand.
ATAGATGAGCATTAACCATAGATTTTTTTTTAGAGGAAAATCTATAAAACCCTCAAACCCAAAAACATGAATTTGAACCATGCAAGTACAAAACATCCATAAAGGGAAAAGGGTAGTTCAAGAACTCTAAGCCCATTTTAGGCCAATTCCACAACCACCAACATGCACATGCATCTAAGGGAGACAAGTTATTGCAGAAGTTTCTCCCAATCATCCAATGATCAACTCCATAGCCTACATGCAATTGGGGTAACACAAGACAATGCCTTCTAATACCAAGAAAAAACACCCAACACAAGCACATTACTCCATGGATGAAAAACAACCCAAGCTTCTCCATATCATTAGGGAGCCTCTCACATAGACACCTAATATGAAATATTTTCTACAGCACAACCACAAAGCAAAAAATTCCACCCCTTGCATTAGGATTATTCTACTACCAACTCACGAGCTTCAGGTCACATCATTTCAATATGACCAACTCAATTTTTCTCCATCTTCAAAATCCTTCAAGTTGCGTGTTGTCTCCTGAAACTAAAACAAAAGAGAAAACAACTTTCACTCATCAAAGAATCAATCTTCAGCCGATTCCTTCAAATTTCCTCAAACTTTCCAAACTAAGAAATCTTCACAGAAGGAATACCCAGAACCAAAAACACCAAGAACAAACAAATCCTAGAAGAGGGCTTTGATACCAATTTTTGGGAAAAATGATCATCTCGGAAGGAGCATTTGAGATTACTAGGTGTCTTCGGTAACATTCAATTTCTTTATATTGTCTTAGAATCACGTACTAATATGCCATAAAGTAGAATCAAACATATTTTATTTCTCACCATTAATCCCTTAGAGGAAAGTTTATGCAACTTTAACCAATTTTAACAACATGCATTAAACAAATTCAATAACCAAAACCATTAAACAAGATAGATGGAATAGAAGACATGGACACATAGATTTACATGGGGAAAACCATTTCAAGTAAAAAACCCCACACTCCAAAACACAAAGCCATTGTATTATTTAGCAACCAAATGACAATTACAATACAATTACAGGCTCAAAGCCTTTTTAGGAGGTTTACATATTGTTCCATCCAGAGAAGATTTGGTAGCATTACATTTCTCTGAACAACCTTATTGATGATCTCTGATCATCATATTGATCTCCTATGTTACTGTAATCCCTCACTGTTCAATCTCTCCTCACAAATCAAACCCATCTGTTACAATGCACTAAGGCATTCATATATCCCTCTACGGGTGTCTTAGCCACTATTGCATCTGTTCATTCCTCAATCATTTTAGGAACCTGTCGTTATAATGTCCAACTGAAAATCGAACTGAACAATCATCACACACAACATAACTATCATTACCTTCCATTGTTCAAAGTGTACTAGACCATCGAAGAGACTAGAGTTAGACTCTCGCCGAACTTTTAGTGTTACTTCAAAAATCATATTACTCGTTAAGTCATTTAGTCACCGAAGTGTCAAAGAGACATGAGACCATGTCTCTCTGAACACTTAATGTCGCCCTGATACAGGTTCGTCACTTACTACTCCATCCCATCAAGATATCAAGGAGATGATTTAAAACCTTCCAGTGAAACAAAGAGGTCTCATCAATGTAGCATTGACCATGGTCTCCACCATGTACTATGTCCATCCACGTCACCATACAGTTGAATCACGTCCTTCATATCATCGACATTTTGAAGGGATTGACTTCTAAGTCTTGTCAAAGTCCATGACTCCCACCGATGATGAAACTCAGACAGCCTATCGAGGCATCATGGAGACTCTATGATGACTCCCTTCGATAGCACCCTATCACACCAACACAATTTAGTGATCCACCAATACAAACTGTGAACACATTTAGCTAAACGACAAATGTCCATTGGAACTTCAATGGGACTAGTAACTTTGTCCCAATAATATTCAATTGTCACAATAACAATATAAAGGCCCGAACACCAGTACGTTTGAGTCATTATTTCTCAACACATTCATCAAAATTACTAAAAAATTAACTTTTTTTTTTGTATTTTTTGCTCTTAAGGCACTTTAGAGACTACCCCGAAAAGAGCACCCCAAAACGATTGGGTGAAATGGGAAATGAAAAGAGACCTTCCCTAGTATATACCTACCTATCTCGATGTGTCCATACTACCCATTAGTCAAAAATATTGAAAACTTAACAATTTTGCATTTAATGCTCTTATGGCACTATCAAGACTACCCTAGATTAGTGCACTCCGGAATCATGAGAGGACTTGGGTGACAAAAGGAGGAATTTTGTAGTGTTTTACTGCCCACCTTAACATCTTAGTACAATTGGTTTCACTCCATTTTTCACAAAACAAAAAAATGCTTATTTCCATTTTTTGCATTGCTTTCCATTGACAATTTTTGCAAGAATGCATTTGTCACGAGAACACACAAACGGTGTTGAGTTGACCCAAATTGAGAGAGGTTGGTTTGAAGGGATTCAATATCCACCTATAGATCTAGACAAAGAATTCCTACATACCACAAGCTCTCAAAATGACTTCGTCAAAGTTTAACAATTTTTTTCTTTTAGGGCTCTTAAGAGACTACCCCAAAAAGAGAACCTCAGAATAATCGGGTGACTTGGGAAATGAAAAGAGACCTTCCCTAGTATTTACCTTCCTACCTCGATGTGCCCATGTTGTACATTCATCAAAATTACTAAATAGCATGTTTTGCACTTTTTTCTCTTAAGGCACTCAAGAGATTGCCTCAGAAAGAGCACCCTAGAACGATCGGGTGACTTGGGCGATGAATTCAAACCTTCCATAGTATTTTTCTACCTAACTCGTTGTGCCCACACTGGCCATTTGTCAAAATTACTAAAAAATTAACTCTTTTTGCATTTTTTCTCTTAAGGCACTTTAGAGACTACCTCAAAAAGAGCACCCCAAAATGATTGAGTGACATGGGAAATGATAAGAAACCTTTCCTAGTATTTACCTACCTAACTCAACATTTCCATGCTGCCCATTAGTCAAAAATACTTAGGAAAACTTGACAATTTTGCATTTTGTGCTCTTACGGTACTATCAAGACTACCTTAGATTAGTGGACTCTGGAATCATGAGGGGAATTGAGTGACAAAAGGACTTTCATAGTGTTGTAATACCCACCTTGATGTGTTAGTACAATTTTTTTTGCTCCATTATGCACAAAACAAAAAAAATGCTTCTTTCCACTTTTTGCACTACTTTCCACTAACAATTTTTACAAGAATGCATTTGACACTGGAACACACAAATAGTGTTGGGTTGGCCCAAACTGAGAGAGGTTGGTTTGAAGGGATTCAATATCCACCTATAGGTCTAGAAAAATCATTCCTATGTTCCATGAGCTCTCATAACGACTTCGTCAAAGTTTGACAATTTTTGGCTTTTAGGGCTCTTAAGAGACTACCTCGAAAAGAGCACCTCAGAATAATCAGGTGACTTGGGAAATGAAAAGAGACCTTCTGTAGTATTTACCTACCTACCTCGACGTTCCCATGCTTCCTATTCATTAAAATTACTAAAAAATTATTTTTTTTTGTATTTTTTGCTCTTAAGGCACTTAAGAGACTACCTCAAAAAGAGCACCCTAGAATGATCAGTTGACTTGGGAAATGAATTCAGACCTTCAATATTATTCACCTTCCTACCTCGATGTTCCCATGCTGCCCATTCATCAAAATTACTAAAATATTAAATCATATTTTTGCATTTTTTCCTCTTAAGGAACTTTAGAGACTACCCCAGAACGATCGAGTAACATGGGAAATGAAAATAGACCTTACCTAGTATTTACCTACCTAACTTAACATTTCCATGCTTCCCATTGGTCAAAAATACTGAAAAATTAACAATTTTGTATTTTTTGCTCTTATGACACTGTCAAGACTACCCTAGATTAGTGCACTTTGGAATCATGGGGGGACTTGGGAAACAAAAGGAGGAATTTTGTAGTGTTGGAATGCCCACCTTGATGTGCTAGTACAATTGGCTTCACTCCATTATGCACCAAACAAAAAATGCTTCTTTCCATTTTTTGCACTTCTTTCCACTGACAATTTTGTAAGAATGCATTTAACACTGGAACACACAAACAGTATTGAGTTGACCCAAACCAAGAGAGGTTGGTTTGAAGGGATTCAATATCAACCTATAGGTCCAGAAAAAGGATTCCTATGTGCTACGATCTCTCAAAATAACTTCATCAAATCTTGACAATTTTTGGCTATTAGGGCTCTAAGAGACTACCCCGAAAAGAGAACCTAGAATAATCGGGTAACTTGGGCAACAAGTAGAGGTTTTCCCTAGTATTTACCTGTGTACATCAAAATTTCCATAGTTCCACTTTTTCAAAATTACTAAAAATCTTACAATTTTTGTATTTTCCAATATTCATGTTTAATTTTAACCATTGTTGAGTCAATAGTAGATTCAAGATTATGTTTCTTAACAATTCTTAACAAATGTAGATAATTTTGGTGGAAAATACTATTGCATCAAGAAGAGATTCAAAACAAAATTTAAAACATTTTGCTTCAACATTGAGGACACATTCAATGTAATTCATAAGGAGGTATCTTATTCATATACTTTAATCTCTTGATTTATAATTTTTCATTTGATTTCAAAGAATGACCAGTTTACTTTGTTTTTCACATTCTTTATAATCCATACTTTTTAAATATTTATATGTAGGCATTTCCCATAACAATCTTTGAGTAGGATGTGAGGTTTGATGGCTATGCATCGAGCATTGGAGTTCATGTTGCTTTCATTGTTCAATTATCTTTATAGGATGTTTTTTTTGGTTTTTAATAGTTTTTTAATATTGCAATGCAAGTGTTTGTGAGAGTAGAAATGATTTGAGATGTGAGTTATGGAGTGAGGATATTAGAGGCACATATTAGTTGTGTATCTATGATAGCTTGATAGCAAGATGCCTCAATGTATTTCTACATGAGAAAATCAATAATAACTATATGGCATTATTATTTGTATTGATGATTATAATGGTTAAAAAATGATATGTGATATATTTGTACATGAGGAAATGAAAAATATAATATACGAGCATTATTGGTTATATTGATGGTAGAATGTATGTTGTGTTATGATGATTATGAATTTCATGTGTATGTTGAAAAATTTCACATGTTTGTGTAATCATGAATGTCACATGTATATATTTTCACATCAAAATCACTCACACTTGTGTACATTGGTTCATGTTGGCACCTACTTAATAGTGAAGCAATGGTGAAGATTTTGCACTTGTCTTTTAGATAAAATGCTCTCTCATCAACCCTTAGGACAACAACGATCTTTTATTCCTTTTCATGATCTTCTGACTAATTTTTCATATCTTTTACTTTAAGCTTTGTAGTAGTAGCTCCCTCACTAGCCCTTAGGATATAAACATCCATTTTCTTGGATAGAGTTTTAAGATTTTAGGCATAGCAACAAGGTAGTGAACTATTTGATAAAATACTTTGGTAGACATGTCTGAAAAATGTGGTAACATAGACAAGGAAGTGAACTGTTTGAAAAAATGCCTCAAAGAAATTTGGTCCCATGGTGATGGAATTCCATGTTTGAAAATTTGTTATTGATCACCATCTAGTTATTAGTTATACAATGTGAAGTAATTCTTTGAGTTTGAAAGATGTGTAATACAATGTAATAAGTGATATGAATATAAACTATAATTTCTTAAGGAAATGCAATGTAATATTGCTTACTAATATGCTTTGATAGATTTTTTCCAAGCATCCATAGCTTGTTTGAAAGCACCTATTTTAGGCTTTTAGCCATAACAACAAGGTAGTAAACAGTTTGATAAAATGCTTTGGTAGACATGTATGAAAAATGTGATAGCATAGAAAAGGAAATGAATTGTTTGAAAAAAATGCCTCAAAGAAATGTGATCTCATGGACTTGCATGAAAAGCAAATGCAATTGGTAGCTGCTCCGAGTTACTAGTTATGCAATGTGAAGTAATTGAATATTTGCTTAGGTTGACTTTGTAAAAACTATATCATAATTGAAAAATTTGTCATCTATCACGATCTAGTCATTAGTTATGCAATGTGAAGTAATGCATTAAGTTTGAAAGATGTGTAATGAAATGTAAACAATGATATGAATATAAACTACAACAAATTCTTACTAATTTTTTAAGGCAATGCAGTGTAATATTGCTTACTAATATGCTTTGATAGATTTTTTCCAAGCATCCATAGCTTGTTTGAAAGAACTTGTTTTAGGATTTTAGCCATAGCAGCAAGGAAATAAACTATTTGATAAGATGCTTTAGTAGACATGTATGCAAAATGTGGTAGCATAGAAAAGGCAGTGAATTGTTTGAAAAAATTCCTCAAAGAAATGTAGTCTCATGGAATGCCATGGAAAGAAAATGCAATTGGCAGTTGCTCCTAGTTATTACTTATGCAATGAGAAGTAATTGCATATCTACTTAGGTTGACTTTGGAAACATAGTGTAATTGAAAAAATTTCATCTATCACCACCTAGTTATTAGTTATACAATGTGAAGTAATTATTTGAGTCTGAAAGATGTGCAATGCAATGTAATCAATGATATGAATATAAACTACAAAAAATTCTTACTAATTTTTTAAGGCAATGCAATGTAATATTGCTTTCTAATATGCTTTGATAGATTTGTTTCAAGCATCCATAGCTTGTTCAAAGGCACATGGTTTAGGCTATTAGCCATAGCAGAAAGGAAGTAAATTATTTGATAAAATGCTTTGGTAGACATGTATGAAAAATGTGATAGCATAGAAAAGGCAGTGAACTGTTTGAAAAATTCCTTAAAGAAATGTGGTCTCATGGAATGCCATGAAAAGCAAATGCAATTGGTAGGTGCTCCTAGTTATTAGTTATGAAATGTGAAGTAATTGTATATCTGCTTAGGTTGAATTTGTAAAAACTATATCGTAATTGAAAATTTGTCATCTATCACCATCTAGTTATTAGTTATACAATGTGAAGTAATTCTTTGAGTTTTAAAGATGTGCAATGTAATGTAATCAATGATATGAATTTAAACTACAAAAATCTATTTTCTACAATTCATTGATTGAACTCTTTATTTTATTTTCTCTTTATATCTCTATGCTATGGAAATGCATTTCAATTTTGATACTATGGTTGCAACTATAGATACTAACGATAAAGGGATCAAATTTGGTGAAGTTTCCCAAGGTAACCAAATTTAACAGTACTCTAACATGAGTAAAAATGATCTATGTAATTCATAAACTATTAAAGTGCGAGATTGCAAGAAATCGATATCTATATAACATGTTATCCATCATAGCTCAACCATTATAAAGGGATTATACATTCAAAATTTAAGTTTCAAAATAGGAAACCATGCAGGCAATGAACAAAATATGCCGAATACCAATTTTTATATATAAAAGTGTAAAGTAATTATGTATCTACATATACAAATTTGGCATATATGCCAACTCAAAACAATATTTACAAAATGTGGCATATGCCATCTCATGGTCTAAATATATAATGTATATGTCAAATGACTATGCCATGTCAACAAAATCCTAATCTTTTGGCGGATCACCAAAATGTAACCTCTTCACGCTACCTGATGGATGAGAAGATGTCTACACAAAAATAATTTGAACCATAAATTAGATTAATTAGCTCTCAATGGTAAATAACTTAAACTACTAAATAGAAAGTTATCTACTATTTTTTATAACTTTCAAAATGACATCTAATCACTATATTAAACTATAAATTAAAGTGTAATTCAATTATTCATTACCTCAAGCATTTTTCTTTGGCTACCATACATTGAGAAAGTGATGATCCCTTCAGACGCTCAGGATTCCTACCATATTTTCTTAGTCTTGGATCCATGAAGATGGATGGTGGCATACTCTACAAGAAGAAAAATAAAAATGACATAATTAATATATAATTGTTGACAAAAAAAATAAACTAACATATATCTACATAGATATCTACAAACTTATATAGATCTACTAGATATAAAAAAAAATATATACCCGAATAGGTAATGCAACTAAGATAATTGATTAAGAGGAACTCATCATGGTAAAAGGTGTGGCATCAACCACATATGGAGTACACTACAAAAGTAAAAATAAGATCAAGATATAAATTAGTATGTATTCAATTATTCATGATTTAAAGGATATGCATACAATAAGAAAGTTTTACATGTAAAAAAATAATACCAATGTGTTTAGGCCAAACTCAATGGCTGAAAGAGTGCCATGTTGCAAATCTCTAATATGTTCCTTCATCATCAACTGTTCAAACCCACTTAAATATACATTAGTAACATGTACTATTTGTTATAATAATTTTAAATGAAATGCACTATGAAATAAATTTAAGTTCTACCTGTACAAAATATTGATGTTGTTGAGCTCCTCATCTACATTGGTGGAGGGCACTACACCTGTTCCTCCCTCACATGTATCCACTATGCTTGTAGTATGTGTATGATACTAAAAATGAAAACCTTGAATTCACAAATGAGAATCAACATGCATTCAACATCATATCAATAGAGCTTTTCCAAAATGAAGACAAAATGCATAAATGAAATACTAATTCTACGAAATCAAAGCAAATGCATTCAAAAAGGAAAATCACTCCATTGTTATCCTATCTACAAGATCTTTTCTTTTCTCTCATATTTTTGCAGCAAAAGCACAAGAGGCTATGTAGAATGGATTTTTATCAAAATGAGATTGGAGTTGTTGTCTGAAAAGTGAAGAGGAAGCGAGCTTATATAGATGTCCTCATGGGTGAGTCCACATTTCGAGAAGAATGTGAGATTAAAAGAGTGAAATGAAGAAATGCATGCAAATGGTAAATTAATGAATATATGCAATATTTTAATGATTTAATGAATTGGATAAATGGGATATGCAAATAGATTAATGTTTGATTATGCAAATGGTTAAAGTGAAATGGATTAATGATTTATGTAAATGAAACAAATGAAATATGCAATGGATAAAGATGATTATGAGGAAATTTTTATGAGTCTACATTTTGCCCCTCTTTGAGACAATGCAGCCCGTCGCGTCGTTTCAAAGAAAAAAGATTGATTAATTGATACATGCCCTAGGGATATCCTGGTAAAGATGATGATAAGGATGATATGCCCCCTCAAGAGATTGATCAAACAAGCTATGATAAGATTAATCTCTTGATAGATCATGAAGAGAAAATTTGATAATTAATATTGCGTGAGTGATTAAGTAGAAATGCACATTTGATGAAAATGCACAGTTGATGGGCATAACTGAACAATTGATGTAAATGATCAATATAGCTGGTTTGATAAGCTGATTAAGCTAATTGAGCTGATCGAGCTGATTTAGGTTGATGCTAATGAAAAACAATGATTGATTAATAGATTGAATGATCAAGGAGTAGATTGATTGATTTGATATTCAGATTAAAAGACAAGCATCAATTATATAAACCAATTAATCATTCTTTGAAATAAGGAGCATGAATAAAATGAAATGGTGAAGGAAATGGATGATGGAAGAAATGATAGATGAAAAATAGATATGAAGGAAATGAAGGTGATGAATCTTCTTGTGCTTTACAAAGTGTTTTATCATCATACAACTTATTATGTCACAAATTAGTATAAGTGTCTAGACAACATGAACGTTTAGATGACCTGAATACTGTTTGCATTTTTATTTAGTAGTGAAGTATAAGCATATAGGTATACAGACCTTAGATGACCTGAATATTTATTACATGGAAGACACTATTAGACAAGGAATGTTCTTCCCATAGTATACTCATATCATGTCCTCGATGATTTTAGACAACCATGTCTTAAGATGAGTCATCCTATGAATAAGAAACAATCCAAAAACAACAAACAAGTGAACATGCCCCATCCTCCCCTCTGTAGTCCAAGACATCCTCAAGAAGCTAAAGGACATGCCACCAAAGATAAAATCATAAAATAATCAAAGATAAACAAACAAACATGCATCATGCTTCAATGTAGAACTGATTCTTTTCATAGTTTATGTGTTTGTTTGGATCTACAAGATAGATTGGTAGATATGTTGCAATGTCTGTTTGATTGTCAATCGTGGTGTGTTTAGATTTTGTTGAAGTTCAAAGCTATGTGTCGATCTAAAAGTGTCACTATTTAGGGATTTAAAAAAAAAAAAATTGTATTTTTGGAATATTTGATTTTTTTGGATTTTTTCAAGACATTTTATGATTTTTATGGATTTTTTCAAGACATTTTATGATTTTTAGGGATTTTTCAGGACATTTTATGATTTTTATGGATTTTTTTAGGACATTTTATGATTTTTATGTATTTTTTGAAGTTTTAAAGATGGAGTGAGATGAAATGTTATATATGACTAATTGAAGAAACAAGATGCCCCATAATAGAGGTAATGCAACCATGGATAAATGATAGATGAAAATGAAAGATTCACTACCAAACATGTCACACAAACAATATCTCTTGTCAAAAGATGATAATGGTTGATTGATTAAGATGTTAGGAATGATTGATTCCATAAGGAATGATGATAAGTACTTAGGATCATTGATTCCTCTAAGTACAATAAGATTGATGATTGTTGATGATTGATTGATAAAAGATATGAGGTTTGGATAATGTTTTATAGCTAGGCTCAAATATGATTTGCATGATAAGATTCAAGGTTGCAAAGGGACATGATGGCCCACCCCAGGGTAGTGTAATCATGGATAAATGATAAGGATGTGAACTATGATGGAATGGTAAAACATAAGGATATGAAAGGAAATCCAAAGCATGCATTTGTAATTTTGCTCCTAATCTCATCAAGAAAAAAGGAAGGAAATGGGACATGGGTTTTGATAAGCTAGGAGATATGGAATGGAAGAATGCAAGGATAAGGATAATGAATAGGATGATCAAGATCAACATAGATAAGATATGGACACAAATGCCTAAATACTTTTCCCCTATTCCTCATCAAGACCAAGGAAGGGAAGAGAGGATTAGATAGGATGGTGGAATATGGATAAGGTGAAGGATATGGCATGGAAGTTATGGATAAAGTGTATAGGATAAGATGCACGACGTTCAAGAAGATCCTTAACCTTGTCAAGATCAAAGGTGGAAAGGTAAAGGATGAATGTAAAGAGGACAATAGATATGAATGATAGGATGGATGAAACTTTCTCCCAAGTGTAGAGTGTAATAGGAATATGGAAGATAGGATATGGATAGGGATAATGATAGGAAGATGGAGGGAGGAATCAAGCATCAAGTTCCATGACTAATATCCCTCGAATATGTGCTCTAATAAACCATGGCAATGGGAATTAGACTCATAAATGTTGGTAGATTAATGGTATGATGGAAGAAGCTAAGGACTTATGCAAAGGTTTGGATTAAAGGAAGATATGGGGGATGGATGTTGGATAATGTATAGGAGGTTGGAAGGCTTGTTGATGGATAGATGGAAAGGATGGAAAGATATATATTGGCACACACCTTGAAGGGTGGTGGAGTGATGGAGGAAAATGGATTTGGAAGGTGACAAGTTTTTAGATGGAAGATTGGAAGAAGCTTTTGGATTAGCAAATTTGGATGCCAATTTATATTTTATTTCTTCTATGAGACTTTTAGAAATCCACATAGCTTTTGACTTTGATTTTTTCTTTGTGGGCCTTTGAGATTTTTATTTTTGATTTATGGACCTTTGTGGCCTTTGAAATTTTTCTTTTTTCTTTGTGGGCCTTTGTGGCCTTTGATTTTTTTTTCTTTTGACTTTGGATCAGATTTTCTTTTATTTTTGCATACCTCTTCAAGGATATATGTAACTGATCCTTTGATATATGTGGATTTTGATATGGAAGCTTTTGACATTTGGCACCCAAATTGCTTCCAAGAGCAATGGGATAGGTGGATGGAGATGAATGATATGGAGGTATTATGGATGGGTTAATGTAGGTAGAATTTTGAGAGGGCATCAAGGATGTGTGCCTTTGTTGTTCTTGATGAATAAGAGATGGAGGGATGTAGGGCCCCAATATGGATGGAAGGGTTAATAAACTAGGTTTTGGATGATAAGGACCAAGGATAGATGGAAGGTTTGATGGAATAGGATAAGGACCTAGGATAGATGGAAGGTTTGATGGAATAGGATACTTAGGTTTATTTTGATGGAATCTAGACTTACAATGGGTACCAATGTCTTGAGCGTGAGGTGTATAACCAAGGCCATGATGATATGGATTTTCTTGGATATAAAGGGGTTCTAGGATACCTTGTTCATGATGGCCTAATCCTTTGCCTTTGTTGTTCATACTTTGATACATTCATTTTTGAATGGGATATGTATTATTTTTGAAACAAGATGCAAGTCCATCATGAGGTGGATGTGATATGGATGGAATAACAAGATATTGGAGTTAACAACTTTGGATAAAAGTGAGGGAACCCATTTGATAGGTAAGGAGCTCATGGATAACTTGAATAGGGGTGATAGAATCTTGTGGAGGATTGTGATCATGAGGGGAATTAGGATGGGTGATAGGATCTTGACTTGGAAAAGGATCACGAGGTGTAGGAGATGGAGTAGCTTGCTCTTTATTAGGTATGAAAGCATCATGAAGTGGTATGAAAGGAATATCTTGATCATGAGGAGGATGAACATCATCATGGAATGAAAGGGTATCCTTGAATGGAGGCATATATTGATCTTGATGAGGAAGGGAATCTTGAGATTGTGTGGAAAGCATATCTTGATCCTCAGATGATAGGACATCATTGGATATGATGGAAGAACTATCATGCTCTTAGGATGCAATGGAATCATGAGATGGTATGGATTCATTAGATGAGGTTGAAGGAGGACTTGGAAGGATACTTTTTGCTTGAGATGGAAGGGTATCATCTTGGATGAAACAAAAAGAGATAAGGGGATTATCATGAGGTTCTTGAGAGATGGGATATTGGTCAAAGATTGGAAGGGATTGTGAAAATTTTGGTATCATTGGATGAAGTGTAAATAATACTTTTATTTTGATGTGTAGGGGAGTATGTGCTAGCATGCTTTGAACTAAGAGATTGACATGAATCATTGGATGTAGATGGTATGATGGGAGAGGATGGTTGGATAGATTCATTAACTTGGGTGAAAGACTCATGAGGTTTATTTTGACTTATGGTGGATGAAGATAAATGCATGACATGGTAGGATTGCACAATATTATTTGTGTTTGAGGACTTAGATTTGGGCTTCTCATTTAACCTTTGCAAAAATTCAAAAACATTGAACTTGGATGATGTAGGTTTTTGTGGTGATAAAGGCTTTACATGAGATGATTGAACCATTTCATTTAAATTTTAGGATTCTAGTTGTTTTTCAAGCTCTTTCAAACGATGGTCAAAATATTCAATCCTTTGGTTTCATTCATAGGTAGGGGATGAATATGGAGGATTAAGATTAGAGGTTGGAGAATAAGTGTATGTGTGTGAAGGATAAGAGGAAGACATGAATGATGGAGAGGATGGTGCTTGGACTCCCTTAAGTGTGATTATTGATTTAGGTTGTGGAATGTGATTAGGGGCTCCCTTAGGTACAATTTTTTCTTTTATTGGAGGAATGTCATTAGGAACTTCCTTAAGTTTGATTATTGGTTTAGGTTTAGATGAATATTTAGTAGAAAATGATGTGGAAGATAGGGACGAAGGCATGTTTGGCTTTGATATTTTTCGAAAGGGGATTATAAATGATCTTGGAAAGTTTAGAAAGGATCTGAGAAAAGTTTTGGGATGTTGTGAGGATGTTGTAGGATGATTAGTGAAATTTTGGGAAGGTTATGGATAGTTTAGGGATGATTATTATGATGGATGAAGCATGAGACCCAAAGGTTATGATAGGTGATGATGTTTGAGTTTGATTGAAAATGTTTGTGATAAGAATATAGTTCACACATGAAAGAACAATATCTGAATGTTTTGAATTGAATTGAAGACAAGCACAACCTATGGCTGGTCAGGACAATATTTTCTAGTTTCCCACTTGGATTTCTCCAGCCACACCTATTCAAAGAAAATAGCTTAGGAGTTTGGTGACACTGGCTCCCCTCCATGACACTCACTTCTCAGGTACACCAAACTCCGAATTCCCCAAAGAGGAATTTTCTATCTCTATTTGAACTGCAAAAGTGTGGGATGACTTCAAAGGTCTGACCTCCTACGCCAGCAAATAGAAGGATTTTGGATTTCTAAAAAAAGGTTTCTAGTAAGGGCATCCAGTTCATGGGATACTATGATAAAATCACTCGAGAGGTCTCCCAACCCTTAGAACAAGGGATTTTTGTATCATAAAGATACTAGGGGAGAGCTATCATGTACCACTTCCCATTGATTGCAATTTTCATTTTATATAGTGGTTTGAAAGAGCTTGGATTTATCCTGTTATCACTTGGGTTGTTTCCACCTTTCGAAGCGGGGTGGCAAGCCCTCTAAGGGGTAAACACAAAAATAGATGGGTCTGGCTTCTGATCACCAATTTTGTGCAAGGTGATACATACACCTACCAACTTACAAGCACAAAAAATAGTGGTTTATTAACCCCCTAGTTAAATCTATGTGAAAAAAGATAGTTGTTCTTTTTAAGCACCCACTGAAGTGTGATCTACTCTAAAGCAAACAAGAATTACTAGTTTCAGAATAAAATCTTGGACACACAAAAATATGCAAAACCACCCATTTGTAGTTTCTCAAAGATGTCTTGGACCAACGAAAAGCTACAAAACCCTAGTTAGCACAAGAGGTTAAAAAACTAAACTAAATTAGAAATTTAAATACTAAACTAATCTAGAAAATTAAAAAAATAAGCTAAATTTAGAAATTAAAAAAAACTAAACTAAATTAGAAAATTAAACTAATTTAGAAATTTACAAACTAAACTAAATTAGAAACTAAAAATATAAACTAAATTAAAAATTAGAATCTAAACTAAATCAAAAAAATTTAAACTAAATTAGAAACTTTTAATCTAAATTAAATTAGTAACTTTAAAATATAAATTAAATTAGAAACTTAAAATCTAAATTAAATTTGAAGTAAAAGTCTAAACTGGATAACCGCCTCTAGGAACCTCTACTAGCAGACAAAAAAAGGCAGAGGTATTATTGCATATGAAAAACTTTGTTTGCGCCTGTATACATTATTTTAAAGATATATCGTATCATAGATTTGAGGGAGGAGAAAATAATAATCGTGAGAAACTAGGGTTTCATTTTGGTGAGTAGTATCATCATTAGCCAAAGTTTCATCCCGATCAGTTAGTTCAACAAAGCAGTGATAAAAGAGGGTTTTCTTTTAATTGTTAAATTGTAGAATGGAGGTGGATACAAAAAATGAAAGGAAGAGACTAGAGTACTTATCACTACTTTCTAAGGTGTGTGAAGAGCTTGAAGTATACTTGGTGCATGCTAATAAAGTTTTAGCCAAGTTTATAACAGATCTAGGGTGTTATAATGAGAAGATAAAAAAATTCAATTCTAAGCTGAGGGAGAGTGGTGTAGAATTAGTTAGCAAGCTTGAGGAAGCTCTTGATTGCTTTGTTGAAAGTCCTCCAATTTACCCTTCAACGATTTTATGAGATATTATTGAAGCCACAAAGAATCTACCCCAATATATTTGATGGTCTTTAAGAGGAAGGGAAACAAGTTTGCATTTAAAACATGTTGAGGCTGCTGGGAAATCATGGGTTTAAAGGAGGTGTGAGGGATTTCATCTGGAAGGCTTCATTTGGGTAATGGTGGAGAACAATGATTAAGTTACAGGGATTGAAAAAATATAAATTTGGAACAGTTTGGAATTAGAACAGAGGATGTTTCCATTCAAGTTTTTTGGAATGCAGTTTTGTTGATACTTTGGAATGATGGAAAATGTGGGTGAATGAAACAAATGTAGAAAAAGTTGCATATAATAGATCCAATTGAAAGGAGAGAAATTCAAGAAAGCTTTAAGGAAGAACCAAACGTGAAAAAAGCAATGATTCTTAACTCACACCTGCCGACAAGGAACCAGTAAACCAGATTCACAAATTATGATAGCTCTAGAAGAAACATCCACAAAATAATAGAATGGATTTATTTGGAAAGCATTTATGATAAATAAGGATGAATACACAAAACTAATTAACAAAAAGCCTCATTGTAACTTTAATTCTGCAAATGAAAACTAACAAATCTATGAAACCATTAAAATATTCATTCACGTTGGGTTCACCATTTGTATGATGTTGAAAATGAAAACCTTGAATTCACAAATGTGAATCAACATGCATTCAACATCATATCAATGAAGTATTTACAAATGAACACAAATGCAAGAAAAGAAATGCTAATTCTAAGAAATCAAAGAAAATGCATTCAAAAAGGAAAATCACTCCATTGTTATCCTATCTACAAGATCTTGTCTTTGCTCTCAAATTTTTGCAGCAAAAGCACAAGAGGCTATGTAGAATGGATTTTGATCAAAATGAGATTGGAGTTGTTGTCTAAAAAGTGAAGAGGAAGCGATCTTCTATAGATGTCCTCATGGGTGAATCCACATTTCGGGAAGAATGTGGGATTAAAAGAGTGGAAGGAAGAAATGCATGCAAATGGTAAATAAATGAAATGGATAAACTAATGAATATGTGTAATATTTTAATGATTTAATGAATTGGATAAATGGGATATGCAAATAGATTAATGTTTGATTATGCAAATGGTTAAAGTGAAATGGATTAATGATTTATGCAAATGAACGAATGAAATATGCAATGGATAAAGATGATTATGAGGATATTTTTATGCGTCTACAGTATGCATTGGTGACTCATCTCCTCGAAGTGACACATCATGCACCTCATACTCAGATGTTTCTAGGGGAGACTCATTTGTATCTCTTGTAGGACCTAGACATGTATTCCTACATGTAGTACACTAATGAGGCACACAAACATACCTAGATGATGATTCTACACCAGTACAAACTGAAGCACGAGGAGTGCCACCCTATGGAATCTAAGCGAATTGTGATGAGTGTATAATCAAATGGTCATTCAAAGAGTGTATGGCCAAGAGACTATGATGGGTTGCATCGAAAACACGGTCTGGATGGGGTGATGGAGGTGGGGGAGGAAGATGACAAGGGGGAACATAGGGACCTTGCATAATACACATTTCCTTAGGTCTATGTTGGGGCATACCCTTACCCACTCCTTGAAAATGCCTAAAATCAAAATAATTGACATGTCTTCCTAAAACAAAATTCACATATAATTTGTGGAGAAAGTATAGAGGGACATAAAGATTGTTGTTGGATGGTTTATCAAAAACCATCCACCAACAATCCCAAAATTTTGCAATTATGCCCTAATGGGTGCACCATTTGATGGAAAATTTTGGTTTGCATAAACCAACATTTTGTCCTATTCTTCGATCCAAAAATGTTGGGATAAAGCAGCTTTATATATTTCTAATCTTTTAATGTCATCATACCCTAAACCATTTGCATATTCTAACCTTTTCTAATCTCTCCATTCTTGAAATGAATCATGTTTCCTAGTGATGTCCCTAACATGATTGATTATGGCCTCTATATTCAGTGTGATTGATTGCAAATGTTGGTGGGTACAATATCTCTCAACAATGTTTCTCAATTTAGTAATATTTATTTCAATTAGGTCTTGAACAGAAGGAGGGTTTGCTAAATATTGTGCCATTTAAACCCTGTTGTAAATTACAAATTTATAAATTAACATAGTTTTCAACTAATTCCTAAAATTTTAACCAAAAAACCTAATATTTTTTTAAAAAACATATAAACTATCAAAATAATCCAAAAATATATGTTTTAACATACCTTTTTGATGAAAAAATTGATAGGAAATGCTTGGAATTAATTGAAATTGATAGGAATTGCAAGAAAAATTCTTGAGAATGGATATTAGTTATTTCTAATATTCAATTTTTGCTCCCTGTCATGAACAGTCACTGTGAAAATGACTATTCACAACCTCTTTTTGTTTTATTTATAACACAAAAAATGGATATTCATTTTTGACAGCTTTGTAATTTTAAAAATATGAGATATATTAATATATATATTATATATTATATATCATATTAATATATATATGATATATTATTATATATTAATATATATTAATGATATTAATAAATATATTAATAATAATAATAATATATATAGTATTATATAATATAATATCATGTAATATGTATAATAATATAAAAATATATTATATTATTATATTGTATACATGTACTTAGAATTGTGATATTCCAATAACGGATATCTGATAAACTCCATTGTTAAAGCTAGGTAACTAATATCCATTATTAACGTATATCCATTTTAAAACAAGTGGATATCTATTAATAATGGATATCCATTTTGCTTTGGTCTTTACTTTAGCAAAATGTACTTTTTACCAACCCAACCAAAAAGTCAAACAAGATTTTTGTGCTTTTCACTTCCTCATGTTGCATTTTTTTGTTGCATCACCACTATTTGGCCCCCCATAATCCCGCACAAACCCCATTCCTTTCAGTTAAAATAATGTTTCTCAAAATGATAACCACTTTTAGAGAATTCATTTAATAAAATTTTGCATTAATGGTGCTTTTGTGTCATATTGGAGCATAGGTGGGGTGAACAATGTAAATAGGCAAGAATGTCAAAGCTCAAAGGTTGGGCATACTACGTGAAGCTTACCACTGGTTAGGGATTAGAGTTTGGGTGAGAGACATGCATGGATGGTAAAGTATGAAATTTTAGCAAAAAACATGAATATATTAGACTTAGTCATAAAGGCATGTTGGTATGATGAGCTCTAAAAGTCGAGCAACTTGTACACACTTAGAGGTATGACCAAAAATACCCCATGCTTATAAAATATGAGACCTTTATCACTTCTAGCAAATTGGTAGGTATATGGGGAATGATGAAAAACCATACTTAGGCCTTGGTATGACTCTTTAGAGATAAGGATTGGCACTTTGTTTAACAAACTCAAATTGATAGGAAATGGAATATTATAAGTTTGCACTTCCCAAAATTGTTTGCCATCAAGAAATTGAAATTTAGAATCCTCAAGTCACCTAATTCTTTCTTAGTAGTAGCCTTTGTAAGTAGATTTCCCCAATGAACTAGATATTCTATTAATTATTTCCTTTATCTTCCCATTTTTGTGTTGATTATGACACTAGTTATCCACATGAGTAGCACTCTTATATACTCATCTAAAATGAATTTGTGTAACTCTTATTGATTGTGGTATTCAAACATCTTCCCAACAAGTTCTAGCTACCCACTTAGTCACTATTTTGTTTTCCTAAATATTCGTAGCTAATAACTCATGCTAACATTGAGTTCTACACTTGTCAAATGAAATAAAATTTTCAAATAAACATCAAACAAGTTCAGGTTTTCACATACCATTGTGCCAATACTATGTAAGACCCCCGCTTGCATATGATTAATGCTAAAACTAGTTTGATATATGTTTCCATAAATAGATGGTAAGTTGTACTACAGATAATAAATAATGTGATGGGGTGACCATTTTCTTGTATTCCTCCTTGATATTGTTTTATTATCATCGTCGTGAAGGTGTTATGGAATTGTAAATGAGAATATGAATTAAAATTGTTAATGTAATTGTTGTACAATTAAATATATTATTTTATCTATCAATTTAATATGGTATGGGATTGTTCTTATGAGTGCATTGGAAATGTGAAAGAAAGTGGAGTGCTAGTACGAGAAAGGAAGAACATGGAGTAGATTAAATGACATCTTCTTGTGGTTATGAACGTGACCCCCTTTTCGGGCCTTGGAAAGATATAAAGTTAATATGATTGTAGAGTAGGGTGGTGAAGGTTGATGTAAAATGTGATAATTTATATTTTGGGTTGAGAAGGGTATTTAATTGTGTGTCATGTGAGATGTAAGTTCAAGGGGTTGAGGTTTAGAAACCATTATCCAAGTTGAAATTCGGATAGGACCTTAAATGGGATTTTAAAGTGGGTTGTTGGTAATTTTCCTTGGTTGGAATGCAAAATTAAACCCCCTAGGTTCTATACCATAATGGTAGGGGTCAACTGGGCATGCAATAGTGTCCCTAGGACATGATTTGACCCCCGAAAAGTCCTCATTATGGTGAGTGGCGAGTTTTGAGGTGAGGATGGGATGGTATGTTAGAATGGGTTGTCCAAATGCATGTTTCTTCTTTAATAAGGAAAGACCCTTATTGATGGAGGTAGGTACATTCCACACCTCCCACCCAAAGGCTACAAGTTGAAGCTTCTATATATTTTGGGAGGGAAGAAGGAGTGGGGTGTTACCCACTTCTCCTTTTGGAGAATTTTAGTTGAGATAGAAAAAAAAGATGTGGAGAGGAGAGGGGTCCTCCCTCTTGGGAGATAGTGATCAGGATAGCTTGGATAGGAAAGGAAAGGAAGGATAGAAGAGTTCAATTCCCCTCACCTAAAGAGAAGAGATAAGTTCTTCCATACTTCCATTTTACTTGTTTTAATTGTTGAAATATGGTTGAATGATGGTATGTATATTGTTGAATATGAAGAGTGAAGAGACTAGATCCATGTAGCTAAGTGTTATGCTATTTTATCCCTTTTGAAAAAAAAAGGACTCCATTTATCCTCATGGAGCTAAAAAAATTCCTTGCTCGGGGGTATGGCTAGAGCCTACAAGGATCCATGACACCATTACTGTAGGGTGGAGAGCAAGCCTTAACTAGTTGTGTGTCCTTTATTGTTCTTTTTATAATCTATCTGTAATATGTAAACTTAGATAATGGAATTGGTACATTGTTGTTATGAAGCTTGCACTCAAAGTGATGCATGGGTATAAGAAGGAATTTCTTTTGAAAAAAAAAGAAGAAAAAGAAAATATGGCATTAGTCTATTAGTATTATCTTTTGTATTTGCAATAAAGAAAGAATTCTATGTGCTTACAAAAAAATCAAAAAGAGAGAGTATGTATTTATGTGTTGAAATGAGAAAGGGATTTAGTATTATGTAATGGAAATTTCATGTGAAAAAGAAGGTATTCTTAGATGTTTAAAGGCAAGAAAGATGAAAATATAGAAGGTAATCTAAATTACCTATGTTTAGAGTAATTCCAATTAAGGGTTTATGTATGAATATATTTGTTTGCAATTTGTTCTTAACGTATCCATCCTAAATAAATATAGGATATTTAGGATTTAAAAATAAATAAAAAAAATTACATCTTATTATTCTGTCAAAAGAAAATACTCCATTATGAGTATAAAGCTATGAATAAATCTACACTTGCATATAGTGGAAGGAAGAATGCAAATTGAATTGTACCTATCATGTCAGTGTGGGCATAGCTGGGTGATTTCATGTGTATGGAAATTTAGTTTATTGACAAAAGAATTTTGCCATATTCATTAGTAAATAAAGAAAGAAATATAAGAAAAAAAGGGGGTTTAAGATAGAAGGGAAAATAGGCTAAATACCGAGTTCATACAGTTGCATCTCATTACCAATATGCTAAGCCTCATTTAGAAAAGGTTTAGGACTCATGAATAATGAATGTGCCAAATAAAGGAAAACTAAGATACCATTACCACCTATTCTATATTAATACTATTCCATATAACTTTCTCTGCTAAAGTTTGGATGCATTATATTTGAGTCCCTCCAAGATTGTTTCGCAGTCATAAACAGTATATTGTGTGTAACACTTCGCCACGCAACCCCGAAGGACAACACATCTAACTAACAATTATGAGACATTTAAAAAAAAGAAAGTGAATCAACGTATAGATCATAGTATCAATTACATAGAATGTAAACTACATGTACATATGCTCTCATTATGTCCTTTAGGGTAACATGACTACATTATGAACATATCAATTATCCAATCTAAACATACATCACAAAATAACAACAAGAGTTCAAGTAAATCTACTGCATTAAATATATTAAATGTATATATTTCCATAGATACAACACCATTAAAGATCATATAGTACAAGCAAATATGCACATGACCAATTTCTCTTACATAAGGGTACATCAATACATTGTCACAAGATTACATCACAACTTACCTTATAATGATAAGAAGACTACGTCAAATACAAGATAAGATACAACTGAAATAATTACATTACATCGCATCAACGCTATCACAAGTCCAGTACAAGATCTGGAATCTCTGCATAAGGTGCAACATCCATGCTCATGAACATCAACCGGGGACCTAATGGAGTACATAACACGTTCCACCCGACCATGTGGAACCCTAAGGTCCACCCCTTGTGCTAGGAGATGACAATAAGGACCCACTACACAAGCAATCAAGCAGATAAGGGCTAACATGACTCCATCATACAAGGTACACAAAACATCACATAATAATGACACCGCTTCTAGAGGCACACAAACAATAAGGGGAAACATAAGACAATGGAATCCTAGACTACAGTAGGGAAGAGTGTTATCGCATGGTATTGGCATGGGTTGTTTGACATTCCTCTCACTAGGACCCGATCCCATAGGGTGACACATGCGGAGCCAACAATCCTTTCGTGAGGATAAGGAAGTTGACCTTGCCAACCAAGCCTTCTCACCCCATCCTTAGCCTAAAATAGCACTACATGGGCGAGGACTTCAATTATCTTTTTATGTGAAAGTTACCCATCCCCCCTAATTCATTATTTAGGTTATCACTTAATTAAGAAATTTCCAATGGGTTTTCTAGGCCACCACTTTGGGATTTGGCCCCCATTGAGAGCCACTCCCCCTACTTACAACTAGAAGACCCATTACATCAAAACAGGATAAAGCCATCTTGCACACTAAACAAAACCACAAGAAACACACAGCTAGAGAAAGACATGGACCCTCTTGCTCACAAATCACAACCATAATTTAATAAGTCAATAGTGCAAGGCTAGAGACCCTCTTGTACACAATCTCAAAACACCAACCACTACCATGTGAAACGACATGAAACTCATGCAAACACTCATGGCTTGATATGGGTTGTCCTGGTGGATCTTCCTAGACCCCGACCCCCATAGAAACTCATGCATGTAATACCCCCCCTACCTCTAGAAGCCAACCTTAAACCACTAACAAAAAAGACTCCCACTTAGACAATATTCCCAAAATTAACATAGTACAAAATCAACCACAATAATCAAATCAACTTAAACTCCAAAATCACACACATAATTCATCACAAGGAAACAACTAAATATTGCAACCCTAAAATACATTATTTAAAGCGACTCATAATAAACAAGCAATCATGAAAAACTCCATAAATAAACATCACTTCCACTTTTTATTTAACTCAACAGCTTAATTTCTTAATCCAAACACTTAAAACAATTATACAAACACTTAAAAACTAATCCATGTCTTAATAACTTCATAAACACTTAGTCAAGACACATTGTCTAATCCAAGTATTTAATCATCATATAACATCCATGAGGATATTTCTTAAATCAAGGCATTATTGTCGCTTCCTTATCACTCATCCTAACTTAATTCATTTAAATCTGATTGATAGACTGTTTACAACAAATAATTATATGCACAAAATCACTATATCATTATTAATCAACCACAATAACCATACTCTAATTTATTATCCAAAAACGTTCTCATATTAAAGTTCACAACTTATCTTATCCTCTGTTTGAAAGAAATGTTGCTACTATGCATGCTAAAATATAATTACCTAACATCTTAGCTTCTCTTATCATGACTATGAAAGTAAAAATACTAGACTTAACTAATATTTGAGGTAAATATTCTAAAAGGCTAAGCCATGATATAACTATTAAATTCTAAGACAAACCCTACTTATATATTTTAAATCACTATAGACATATGTTGTACTAATTCCCATAAGTTGAACTTAAATACTCAAGTCTCTATTATAAAAGTAAATAACTTAATCCTCAAACTATATTAACATTTTCCCTATCTAATAAATCCTTCGATTATCTATAATAGAAAGCCAATTTTATCTTGTTTATTTTTTTAATTTTTAACAACATCAATTGATTCAGAGACCAAATATTCTAAATAAATATAAATAAGTAAAAATATAAATAATTCCAACATGTTGTTAACAAAACAGAAAATCAGAAATTATAAAGAAAGTTATTCAAATATATAAACATAAATCGAATACTTATAAAACCAATTAGCATCAAATTTTAACGTTCGAATGGAGCATAATTAAGCAACACTGATTAGTGGGGAAAGATGACTGAAAATGGAAAATATGGATGACTGTTTTCCTTTGGATCAACACCCAAGGGAGTCGACATATAAACAACACAAAATATTGGTATGCAATCCCGAATAACCTCCAATGCCAAAACATGTCTAGCAAAAATCAATTTGGGTTTAAGAGAAATTGGTTGGACAACAGCTACAAGGCATCAAACACTTTATATTCAAATGGCAGCATGTTTTGGGAACTATCGATTTCCCAAGGTGAAAACCATATTACTAAAATATTTGTACATCAAAAGATGACCACATAAATTCTACGCATATCCCATGGCTAAGTTAATTCAGGACAAAAATCAATTATTCAAGCAAAGAAAATTGGTTTATTTAAAACCTAAAGAAAGAGCATATGATCTGAAATGCATAAACAACACCCAAAAGAAAGGGATCGCTCCAAGAAGGGGTGGCACTCAAGGAGAAGGATGCCACAATATCATTCTCAAGATTTTAAATTGATTACAAATAATTGTGGTTGTGAAACACAGAGGAAGAATTCATTGTTGGGGCAAGATAGAAGGGGTTTGCTATCAAAATTTAATGCATAATGCAATCAATAGAAATAACTAAGCCACCCAAAGTTTGGCTGATGCAAGAAGAGGAGGACGTCGCTGGAATAAGAGAGGGATGCCAATGATAAGGTAAGCCCAATGATTTAAACACAAGCCATTAAAAAGAATCTGTCCTAACAAGAATCAAAGCACGTGAGAATGTTGAATTGGAAGGCATACAAGTTAGCATTTGATTTCCACAAAAAGGCAATGATCACCAAATATAATGGATAACCATCAATACCAAACAAAACAAATGAAAATATTGCAGAATGCACACAAAATAGATTTTTGCAAGGAGCTCTCAAAATCGTTGTAAATCAGGGGAGAAAGTGATGATAAAAGTGGTTACAAAATCTGTGGTGAGGAATCAGAGTTTAAGACATGGTTTTAATGCCCTAACCCTTGTATGTTTAACTAGAAATTTCCTTAATGACAAACATCTTATAAAAGGCAGTGGGAAACGACACACCAAAATAATAAATTATTGTTCCTTTCACACAAACACTAAACCAATCAAAATATCCAGAGGATGGTGAAGAATAGGTATAAACAACATCCCTAAATTAAATTGATTCAGATGCATATCTATGATCTATGGAGATAAATCGATGGTGATATTTCAATCCAATGATAATAAGTAGATTTCTTCATCTATAGGCTATAAAATAGAGTAAGTATTAGAAAACTGACGATTGAGAGGAAAATAAGAAATTTAGCTCAGATTCATATTCGTACCTCTTCTTTTTTTAAAAGTTTGTTCCTTTTATGTTGATTCCAAAAGCTCACCTCTTGATGCGATGTTTATTGTAAGTCCTGAGCAACACGAGTTGAATTTCCTTCAAAATCCCTCAATCAATTTTCCCCCAAATCCCCAAATTCAAAATCCCCAGAAAACAATCAATTGAATATACTTATTCTTTAGACAACTTCTTACAAACCAAGTTCTCTGTTCTGAAAACTAAAAGAAATCAAAGATGATAACCCCCAAAATCTCCCCCAAAAAAATATATTTAATGACCAAGGAAAGCTTTTGTTTTTGAAAACAAAACAATAATAAAAATCAAGCAATATCTACTCAAAATGACGAGTTTTCATTCAACAAATAGTTAGGAGTTGTGCATGTGCACGAACTCCACTTTTTCTAACTTTTTAATTGCTTTAACTCATCCATTATCTTCATCCAATTTAATATTTTATTTCCTTTTAATATTTTCCCATATTTTAATTTACTATTAAACACTACACATTAATAATGAATAACTTTATATTTAATTATATAAAAAATACTTTATAACTTAGTAATTTAAATTTAATAAATTAAATATCCAAGAACCACATATATATCAATTTATCAAAATGTTTTATTTAATAATTTATTTAATTCATCACCAAAATAAAAAGTATTATAAAACCAATTTAATTCAATCAACCCAACCAAAATTAATCAAACATCATGAAAGGGCGAATCGTAGAGGGGCACTACATCATGGAATTAGGGACATACTGTCATTGACATCTGTAAACATACTAGTAAAAATAAGGAAAAATAAACATACTTTTATAAAGACGTATGATAATGCTAATAGCCTACGTGAGACTTGCAGTGGGTTGCAAGATTCTAAATGGTATTGAACATCCATCTAATCACTTTAAAATATATTTATATACAACATGTTGAGCTATGGTCATGCCCTCCCTTGTCCTCTTCCAAGATGACTAGCCACAATGGGTGATCTAAAGGATCGATAGGGAGGGAGATTCCCTTTGTTCAAATACCCATGTAGATCAATAGCACATGCTAACACCCAACTCTCTGCTCTTATCTCTCCCATTCTAGCTCGGGCACAAACAAAAATTTTGTACAACAAAAAGTAGAATGTGTAGAAGCTATAGCGCTCTTTGGTGTATTTGGATAGTTGTAGAAAGGCATATGCAGTATAGTAAATTAGTCATCTTTGGTTACCCTCCCTCTAATTTACATTATACTTTAGCCATGACAAGACATTATACTTTAGCCATGACAAGACATTATACTTTAGCCATGCCTTGTCAGTTTGTACACTAATCACCAGTGGTATTTTAGCACAAAGCTTAAATACGCACAACTTTTGGGGATGTCAGTTCTCCCTTCACACCTTGTCTCTTATAGTTGTCCTCCACACCTCCATTGCCCGGGTAGTAGGTTCTGACAATAACTTATATCACTTTGTTTCTTTTAGCAATTAATATTGGTGAGTAAATATTAAACTCAATGCCTAGTGAAATAAAAAATAATAATAATAATAAAAATAAAGGTAGCATCTTGAGTGCTATCATCCTACCATCTTGGAGGTAATGTGTAGATCATTACTAAAGATCTAGGTAGATTATAGTACCGATGGGAGAATTCAGAAGCATCATCATATCTGTGTTTAATCAAAATTCTGCCCAAATTGGTGATGGTCATGTCAATTGAAGTCTTCAACTGCCAATATGCGCAAAATCTACCAAAATGAATGTCATTCCCATGTAGAATCTAAGTAGTCTTGAAGTAGCTAAGATCATGTTAGGTTCTAGAGTTGCCATATTTTGAGTGCAAGATAAGGTATTCACAATTTGGATGCAAGTATATTGATTGTAGGATAAGGTCTATGCTGCTATAAATGCAAGCTTTGCATAAATTTGGAAATCAATCCAATAGTTGTAGATTAGGTTGCATTTTTTGGTGACCCTATTCCCCATCAATATGTTAGTACATATTTATAGAGTGGTCGCTCACTGGGACGTGTCAATAGAATTTAGAAGATTCAAACATAGTTGCCTAGGTCCCCTAGGTTGTCTCCTCGTAAATCCAAACGTGTGAGTTGGCTGAAATGATTGTAATAGCAAATTGTTGATCCCAAAATACAACGCAATCTTACCAAGGTAGTCACTTGTAGTCGCAATCTAGAAATGAAATGTATAGGGGTCACATGAGAATACAAACATAAATAGTAATCTTGGCATCTGATTCAACTCTTCTTACATACTCTTTTTGCCCACAGCAACAATAAACAGGCTCAATGTATTGCAATCAATTCTACACGGGAACAACAAGAATGAAGTCTACAAAATTTTCAAGACTCAAAATACCATGCCTAGATCTATGAATCAAACCCTTCTCATATGTAACGTACTAGCATTCTATACATTTGTGGAAGGCAAAGTCTCAGAAAACACTATTGGCAAGAAAAGATATTGTATTGTATTAAGAATTTGCAACAAAGATGCAACTACAGATTTCTATGCAACAAATCAACTCCTTAGTGCGTTGTTTATAACTTCAATGCCACTACTAACCCTCTTTGTTCTCCAATATCCAATAAAGTTCTTTTGTTTTTACACAAATAATTTTCCTTCCTATTGCACAAGCTTAGGCATCACCCTCTCTTTTCAACACCCAAACTCGGTTTCTCTTTTAAAAGGCCATCGAACTTTTCAGCCAAGAGGAGACAACCTTCTTGATGTGAGTTTCTTTTATGCTTTGTAATCGTCTTTTCCCTGTTTTCTTTTCCCCAGCTACCCAGCTGCCACAACACCAAAATAAAGAACAAAGCACAACAAAACTTAAAGATAAAGCTAAAGTTCAAAAAAAAAATCAAAACTAAAATTGAATGATGTACCCCTGCATCAGGTTGTGTGTTTAAAAAAATAAATGTTTAGTTATTAAACAAATTGTGATGGGGATTAAGCAGGTTAACCGAGTATTGATATCATAGTTTGAAGGTAGCATTACGAATGGTGTTGATATCATAGTAAAAGATTAATTAACATGTAAATTGTAATATTGTATTAATTGACTAATTGTATCACTATTGTTAATAAAATGGATTATGAGTGATAAGAGTCAAAATATTGGGAAATAATCATAAGTTATTAATGAGTTTAAGCAATTTCTAAATAATATGCTATTATTAACTTAATTGCTCAATATGGATGGGGGAGCAATAGTATTATTAAAGATAATATTATTCTTTAAAAATTAGTATGTGAAATCTAATATTAATATAACACTTGATTTACTCCTAATAGTAATTTTATGGTTAAGATCTAAATTCAAAATAACCATATTAGTGGAAAATTAAATTGGGGATAATACGGCTACAATTAAATGTTAATATTGTGAATTTTGTTAAATGGTGATAGTAAAAGTTCTATTATAAGTGAACTTTATTAACAACTCCTCGATTTTGTAATAGTGGGAATTATGGGGGTATTTGAGGCTACTATCAATATCTAGATGGTATGCCAGCTTAATTATTATTATTGAATCATTAATTGGAGTGATGATATCGTTAATATTAATTTGTGGTAATGCTGCTATGGATTCTTTGGTAAACTAACTATGTTGATATGTAATAAATAATTAAATAAAAAATGGTGCTAATTAGGATCAGAGAGAGCATAATGATAATGTAAAGGTGGCTATTAAAAGTGATAAATAATGGATGCATTGTCAATGGTTAGAATATTACACTAACATGGGAGATAATAATATTATGGGAGAATTAAACTAATGTTAGCTCATAAAGGAAATGAAAGGTTGTTAAGGGATATGAGTATTATTAAATATATCAGTGTTACAATCAAAGATAAGAACATTGAAAATTCATTAATAATATTATCATCTTTGTAAAAAATAGTGGAATCTTATTTAACCGCATTAACAATAGTATGGTTAATAATACTAAGGATAGTGGAAAATGTGGCTTATAAGATATGCATATGTATATATGATCTAACATCATCTCATTGGTGGTGACATTATAACTTCTACCATCTCATCAAAGCATTGGTAGGGAATTGAAAGTCTTCAATCTATAACTCTTGACCTATAGAAGTCGGTTAGTGGGACCTTATAGCTAATTAAACTAGAAATTCCCCCTTCATGTAAATATACTTGAATGGTGTTGGGCTTGAGAAGTTAGGGTGTAAATCTATGAAAAAAAAATATTGGGTTTTTTTCCTTGTGGAAAATTGTGGGCATGATAGTTGGTATAAGAGCCCTAGGTTGTAACACTATCGAACTCTGGGATTAAATTAGGAATTAAGTATTGTGAGTGTGTGGATAAATGGGAAAACCACCTCATGTGAAAGTTAGAATAAAATACTAGTAAAGGAAATTCTAAGGGAGATAAATGGCATAGTAATGAGAACTTAGTGGTAATCATCCAACACAATTAGGTTGTAACATTCTAAATTATCAAGAATTGACTATTATAAATGGGTCAAGGAAGTATTTATTCAAATCTTAGAGGGAACCCCAATCTAAACATGGCTCGTTGTTTTAAGTAAATAATGTAAATGAATTGAGTTACATATTAGACTATTTCGCAAGGGTTATGGCATTAATTAGTCTCTTGACATTAAACTTTTCTTAAACTTTAGAAAGATAAAATGGAGTTCTCAAGCATAGTCTTTTAAAATACGTGAATAGTGTAATAGGTCATCACAATGTGTATTATTAGAGGAACACTACTTGTTGGCTTCTTGAGACCATAATTCTCAAATACAATAAAATCACAACTTCTTAAAATTTGGGGTGTTTAGGAAGCAATGTATTTTCTAATACAAACTATGGTGTGAATTGAGGAGGGAACGCCATAACTACATTTGGAAACATGTAACTAGTCAAAAGGAAATAATTTTATGGACCATAAAATGATTAATGTGTTAAAGGTTGAAATTAAATGATTATAAATTTCTACACCCTTAAATTGATTAAATCAAAAGGATAACAAGAGTAAACACAATAGAAAATCTCTTGACTTGGTATTGTATATAATTAGAGCACCCCATACATTTTGGGTTTAAAATAATGTCAAAGATTAAAATTAAACTTTAAAGCATGGACCTAAGCCCAAGGGGCTTGTTTACAATTTGGGTATGGATTCGAGAAAACTCATGAAACACTTTCCTATATGCCTTAGACCCAAATATTTGGGTCTTTCCCATTACTCTAGATCTTAATTTATGCGCCCGTCATGCAAACCCCAAAGAACAAACATTGCAACCAAATTTTTTCTTTAATAACATAAAGTAAACATGCAACTAAACATTAAATACATTTACATTGCACATTGACATTATCACACTTAGTTCTCTGGGGCATGCGAGGTTACATCGCAAAACAACTAATACCAAAAGTAAAAGATAATGATAAACAACTTGTCCATTAATATTATAATAACCATGAATAAGAGTACATTCATGAACCAAGAGTGAAGGTATCACTATGTCACATATTACAATCATAAAGAAACTCTTATAATAATATTACAAAGGATCCTAACTATTACATCATTGTTTAAACAATACATTACAAGATCCGATAAATGAATTACAATACATTTCCCAAACATGTGGGATGATAAAAAGTACAATAACATCTAAATTACCAAGTGAACACTGGTACAACTCCAATTGTAGAATGCTGAGAAGATAGAATGCTGATGGGGAACCCAACAGGTGCAGAGCACGTTCCACCCAACCACGTGAGTTATAAATAACTCACCCCCCGTGCTCAGAGATGACAAGAAAGAGATCACAACCATGAATGTCAAAACTTAATCCAATAGAACAACATAGTACAAACTAAAATACAAACTCAAAGATTACAATGACATAATCAACAACATTCATGAGTCATCATAATAAAATAAAACTATGAAACTCATCACAATTAACCAGAGCATCAACCACTAAACAAGTCACCAAAGAACATTCATAAACCATCTTCAAAAGAATCTAAAGCAACATTCAAAATACAATTTCTAGAGTCAATAAGGAAACAAGCAAAACGGGTGTTTAGTGGAGAGTGTCATCACATAGCTCTCATGGGTTATCCTGGCCCTTCCTCCAACTTGAGGCGTCGGCCCCCATCTATGGATCTTCTGGCCCTTCCTCCTACTTGAGGCGCCGTCACCATAGGGTAGCTCATGCGAAGCTGATAAGTACCTCTCATGGGGACAAGGTTACGACTTTTCCGACCACGGCCTTCTCAGTCTATCATTAGTCTATGATAGCCCTAATGCATAGACGAGGAATCCAATATTTATTATTTTATGTGTTTTACTACCCATCCCCCTAAGTTCTATTTTTAGGTTATCACTTGTTATACTACTCTTACGTGGGTTATCTTGTGCTCTTCCTCCTTTCGAGGCGCCAGCCCCCATGAAGAGCCACTCTCCTTGAGACCCCTAACACCAAATCAAAACAAGGCAAGGGTTTTACCATAAAGTATAAGGCATACAATACAAAACAAAACCTGCGAGGCAAACCCATCTCACGATAACTCGTAATCACAATGACCACAATCTCATACAACCCTTCCAAATAATAATGCTTAAAATCATGTAACATTCTGATCACAGTAACTTACAAGGATCAACCTCCAAGGATATAACACATGCCTCTGGAACTAGGGTTTGTAAGACAACAGGGTTCCCACACCGACACTACTAAACAATAACAAAGGGGAAAATAATTCAAATCAATTTTATCATATTCCACAGAGCAATATTATAATAACCACGCATGGATGTCACAGTATAAAACTAAATAACGCCATTCATTTATTCTTCACACACTAACCATCTAGCCAAGATCCAATCTATGATAAGAGAAACAAATTTCAAAATGAAACTAATAATTCAAGAATATTACTCTACCAAAACATCTTACAATTATATATAAAATCATAAAAAAAAATTACCTTTATTTATATTTTATAAAAATTCCTTTTTAAAATAATACCTTACATATTTAAGATTTAGATAATTTTCTACAAAATCAATTCATACATATTAAGAAAATACATACCACATTTTAAATATATATACATATACATATATATATATATATAATCTTAAATAAACATTTAATAAAATACACCCCACACCATATATATATATGGATAATAAATAAATTAAAAAAATTAATTAATAACAAAACAAAACGCAAAATAAAAATAAAATAAAATAAAATAAACGTAGGGGAAAATCCCCATAGCCTTACCCTGTACGCAGTCCAAAGGCTGCTACAGCAGTCCCAAGCACTGTCGCGGCAGTCCAAGGACTGCTGTAGCAATCCCTTGGGACTGTCACAGCCAAAGGTGCAGCCGGGGAAGGTGGGTACGGCCCAGCCGTCCCCACCTAACCCGCGTCCCCCTCCCCAATAAGATAAATATCTATGCATTTAAATTTTATTTCTTTTCTTTTCTTTTTTATAAATAAAAATTTCGCCCATAAATTTAAATGCGACTAAAAACATCATTCTTTTTTTAATTAACTTTTACTTTTTATAATAATAATGTCATTTCACCACGATTTGGCCCAGGAGTTTAATAAAGACGGTTGAACGAAAATTTCAGTCAAACATAAATTTTTTCTTTTTAATGTATATATATATATATATATAAATATATATATTTCAATCTACTAAAGTAAAAAAATTAATCTTTTCCACAATAAAATGAAGAGAAAAATTGGGTATTTTCAAACGAAATTCGATGGCATTTCTTTATGTTTGTTTGCAATTACAATGGTTTCAAATTTCTAAAAGAATTTTATTTCAAAGAAGGCCTATTTATTTATTTATTTTCTTTTGAAACAGAAACTAAAGGGAAGCAAGAGGAACCTGGAGTCTTGTGCTATTGATTGTTGATGAAGCTTTCTTGATCCCGATAGCCTCCTCGAAGCGCTCCCGTTCCTTCTTCTAAATCACTTCTCCAAAGTACCGTGCTCAATTTCAAATCTACTTATTTTATTCAGAAAACTCTCCCCAAAATATTGCAAGCAAAAGAATGAAAATATCTTTCCCGAAAACTTCAGAAGATTCAATAGTACAGAACAATTATTTTGTGCAACTTCTGTCTCAATATTCCTGTGTGTGAAAAACTCTCAAAATTTCCAATTAAATAAAAGATATTGCCCTTTCATTCCAAAAGCTCCAAAAATCCAAAATAAAAGAAATTATTTATTTTAAATCAAGCTTTTCAACACTTAATTCCCATTCACCCTTTCATC
Organism: Sequoia sempervirens; assembly: GCA_007258455.2. NCBI lineage: Eukaryota > Viridiplantae > Streptophyta > Pinopsida > Cupressales > Cupressaceae > Sequoia > Sequoia sempervirens. Next base: position 1,056,624,775 of record VDFB02281492.1, read on the forward strand.
TTTTTCTATTATTTTATTTATTTATTTTTCCATTTCACAATACTTTTTGTTTTAATTATGTTTTTACAACTTTACTTGCAAAGCACATAATTTAATTTATTTAAATAATTTATTTTAATAATTATCCTCAACAAGATAATTTAATTAAATTAACAAAACACAATTTAATATTTAATTAGCATTTAATAAAACACATGACCTTTTAAAAATAAAACATTTAAATATTTTCATACAAATTAATCTAACATTAAAATAAACAATTATTACCACCATTTAATTAAATAAATCACAACTTATAAAATACCAACATAAATAACATACGACAAAACACTCACACGAACACAATAATAAATACAGAAACGACAATTACAAGATCGCACAATACCATTCAATCAAGACGGTCTGACAACATGTGACGTGGTGACTTCCTTGTCATCTCTGTTTCAACATTATACCGTTGGGTTATTGGTGCTCGCCCTGCCCTACTGAAGCAGGTGGAATTGAGACTATGTACCTACAATCCTTGCATACAAACGAGGTCGTGTACATGTGCATACATATATAAAATCAAAACATTACATTGTGAGAAGGAATTGCAGCGTAACAGGGCACTCGCGAACGAGTGATGCTACACTGTCCTTTCATCACATCTATTCTAACAATATAATATAACTGATAAAATAACATTTCTAAACTAACATATCATAACATAATTTACCAAATCACTGCATCAAAATATATTTTTGAAATCAACTAATATCACCAACCATAATGTCATATCAATAACCATGTCCACAAATGTATAAGCATAAACACCATAGTCTACTAACCAAACCACCAAACCAAACAATAACAATACCATCATAGTATCAAAGTATCAAATCAAAGCATAGAAACTAATGAGTCTAACTAGCACACAGGAGGGTTATTACAATTTACACATAGTGTATAAGGACTTAATTTGTGTTCTTGTGAAGCAACAAATGATTCACCTTGTAATTGGTAGGTAAAAATTTCATGAATGATGACCTGGTATACTTAATATAACCATAACAACCAATAAGCCCTTGTGCTCTATTATTTAAAGATTAAATAGTTAGCGAAATGACATAACTTCAAGGATTCAAGTCAAAGGTGAGAATGTGTAGAAAGTTACAAACAATTCAAAATTGTTTGATATAATGTATAAATAGCTCTCCTTCTAAATAAGCTAAGAAATAAAGACTTGTTGGTATGAAAATAAGAAAGGATACATGCCATATAGGAAGTAATAACACATTTCATTAGGTGTTGACCTTGAAATTTGTGGGTGTCACAAAATAAATAAATCTAAATTGAGCAATCGATTATTAAAACTATAAATTGAGTAATGAATTATGTGTGATTCACTATGTGTTAAGGGTTTGGAAATGTATATATGAGACACTAAATTAGTCGCTTAAAAAATTTCAACTATTGTTGTACATTCTATACCATTGAATATGCTTACTCTTTGTGCCTGAAGACCTTATACAACCAAATATAAAGGAGAAAACTTAAAGGTAGATAAAAATTTCAAGACCTTTTGTGCATCTTTATGAGGTTAGATGGAATTGTGATGGTAAAAATGTTGATTATAACATGTGATTGAATGGGTCAACCATGCTAGCAAAATTCAAGATTTGTAAAAGGGCATTAATGAGTTGTGAAAGTCGCTATTCCACAACTTAACATGAGTTTTGTGCCTTGAATGTTTCAAATGAAAGTTGTTGACTATCTTTCTTGTTGAGTGGGAAACCTTATTTAGTAGGTTGAAAAAATTATAGTGGGACTAACCATACTGATATGTTAGTGAACATAAAAATATAGTTGAATTAAAGAGGGAGAATGGTATGGCTAAATATAAAAAAAAAAACCAATCTAGATCTTAAATCTAATGTCAAACACTTAGTAAGATGGGAAGGGTGATGTACCATGTATTGTTGAGTATTGCCTATATTACAATTGTGAATTAGGTGGCAAGTTATGTTATTAGTATACAAATGGATAGATGTTAACAAAAGGATAAACAAAGTGAACATTGTGTAAAGAAAATAAAATGTATATGGGAGTATCGACATTTTTGTTAATAGTATGGTGAACCATGTATTATTAAGTTCTAGGAAGATTGGGTGATATACCTAAGCTATAGTTTCACATCTTTTAGTTATTTCTTGTACTTATACAAAGTGAGTAGAAATTTCCAAAATTGAAACAAAAAGTAAATATTGTCTAAAGTTCAAATAGAATATGTGTAAGTGCATTGCCTTTGTTCTATGGTGAATTTTGTAAAGTGTGTTGTGTTATGCCATGTAAAGGGAAACCAGTAATGTGTTGTGCCCCAAGTATGAGATACAGGGTATCTGACTTGGGATGAGGGTGAGGGATGTCAAGTATGATCCCCTATGTGCACCCTTTGTGATGGCCCTTTGTGTAAGCTAGTTAATTGTGAAATAATGTGAACACATGATATGTGTAGATGTGTGTCTACTAAATGAAATGTGAAGTAATTCTTTGTGTAAGTCTTGTTTGTATGTTAAATGTGTACCCCTAGCATATGGTTCCCCTACGGAATTGAGATGCATGTTAATGTTAATAGGGGTTGAGGGGTGAGAGAACCCTAAGTGGGAATTTCATGGTTTCCTTTGGATGTGTTCCTAACCTACTCCCCCACATGAGAACCACATTTGTTGGTTCATAGCGCAAACCCACTCCTTGATGTCTATAACCCATGGGTAAAGGATGGAATTACTTGGACCATATTGATCTCATATTTTGGATACATCAACAATGCAGGGCATTGATTCTATGTGGAAGATTCCACCATGATATTGCACGCTATCATATTAATGTGGTCAAGGACCACCAAGTATTTCATGCTATTATATTTATGTAGTTAGAGAACCACCATTCCCCTCCTCCCCTTAGGTGGCTTTATCAAAGTCACGTGGTGCTTGTAATGTGAAAGTTTTATTGTTGATAAATGAATTATTGATAAATTCTTAATTGATTCTTGTTTTATTATATGCCAGTAGTGTTAAATTTTACATTTCTTTTACTAGGACGATTTAGCCATTTGAAGGTTGTTGTAGTCTATTGCCTCAAGGACTTATTTAATTTCTATTTTTGAATTAATATTGGAATGTTTAAATGCAGTTGTGACTGATCTTTATTTGGTTTTCCTCTTGAATTTACAATTATTTGTTTATAAAAAATTTGGATTATGATTTTATGTTTTCGATTGAGGCTTATTATTGTTATGCTTTAATGCTGGCAAGTGTGGTGTAATGTGACATTTGTAAAATTGCCACATCCTGGGGGGGTTCCCTGGCAAGTCGTATAGGGGAGTAGATGCATTGGGGAATTATAAATTATTTCAAGGGGTTGTAAATGGGAC
>VDFB02281492.1:1056628289-1056642257 GCA_007258455.2 Sequoia sempervirens
AAAGGTTCAAGACTCATGAATAAGGAATGTTCTAAGTAAATCAAAACTAAGATACCATTACCACCTATTTTATATTAATACTATTCCATATAACTTTCTCTGCTAAAGTTTGGATGCATTATATTTGAGTCCCTCCAAGATTGTCTCGCAGTCATAAACAGTGTATCATGGAATTAGGGAAATATTGTCGTTGACATCTGTAAACCACTAGTAAAAATATGGAAACTAAACGTACTTTTATAAAGACGTATGATAATGCTAATAGCCTATGTGAGACTTGCAATGGGTTGCGAGATTCTAAATGGTATTATATTTATATACAACATGCTGAGCTATAGTCATGCCATCCCTTGTCCTCTTCCAAGATGACTAGCCACAATGGGTGATCTGAAGGATCGATAGGGAGGGAGATTCCCTTTCGTCAAATACCCATGTAGACTCTTCTCTCTCCCATTCTAGCTCAAGTACAAACAAAAATTTCATACAACAAAAAGTAGAATGTGAAGAAGCTATAGAGCTCTTTGGTGTATTTGGATAGTTGCATAAAGGCATATGCAGTACAGAAAATTAATCATTTTTGGTTACCCTCCCTCTAATTTACATTATACTTTAGCCATGCCTTGTTAGTTTGTATGCCAATCACCAATGGTATTTTTGTACAAAGCTTAAATATGCACAACTTTTGGGGATGTCAGTTCTCCCTTCACACCTTGTCTCTTACAATCGTCCTTCTCACATCTCCCTTGCATGGGTAGCAAGTTTTTCCAATAACTTATATCACTTGATTTCTTTCAACAATTAATACTGGCGAGTAAATATTAAACTCAATGCTTGGTGAGACAATAATAATAATAATAACAACAACAACAACAAAGGTAGCATCTTGAGTGCTATCATCCTACCATCTTGGAGGTAATGTGCAGATCATTGTTGAAGATTTAGGTAGATTATAGTATCGATGGGAGGATTCAAAAGCATCATCATATTTGTGTTTAATCAAAATTCTGCCCAATCTAGTGATAGTCATGTCAATTGAACTCTTCAACTACCAATATGCACAAAGTCTTCCAAAATGAATGTAATTCCCATGCAGAATCTAACTAATCTTGAAGTAGATAAGATCATGTCAAGTTCCAGAATTGCCAGATTTTGAGTGCAAGATAAGGTAATCACAATTTGGATGCAAGTATATTAATCGTAGAATAAGGTCCATGCTGCTATAAATGGAAGCTCTGCATAAATTTAGAAATCAATCCAATAGTTGTAGATTAGGTTGCATTTGTTGGCGACCCCATTCCTCATCAATACGTCAGTACATATTTATAGAGTGGTAGCTCATTGGGACGTGTCAACACAATTTAGAAGATTCAAACATAGGCACCTAGGTCCCTTAGGTTGTCTCCCTGTAAATCCAAAAGTGTGAGTTGGCTGAAATGATTGTAATAGAAAATTGTTGATCCTAAAATACATAGCAATCTTACCAAGGTAGTGTAGTCGCAATCCAGAAATGAAATAAATTGGGGTCGCATGAGAATACAAAAAAAATAGTAATCTTGGTGTTTGATTCAACTATTCTTACATACTCTTTTTTCCCACAACAGCAATAAACAGGCTCAATGTATTGCAATCAATTCTACACGAGAACAAGAAGAATGAAGTCTACAAAATTTTCAAGACTCAAAATACCATGCCCAGATCTATGAATCAAACCCTTCTCATATGTAACGTACTGGCATTTTATACATTTGTGGAAGACAAAGTCTCAGAAAACACCATTGACAGGAAAAGATATTGTATTGTATTAAGAATTTGCAACAAAGATGCAACTACAGATTTCTATGAACAAATCAACTCCTTAGTGCGTTGTTGATAACTTCAATGCCACTGCTAACCATATTTGTTCTCCAATAGCTAGTAAAGTTCTTTTGTTTTTACACAAATCATTCTCCTTCTTATTGCATAGGCTCAGGCATCACTCTCTATTTTCAACACCCATGCTCAATTTCTCTTTTAAAAGGCCATCGAACTTTTCACCCAAGAGGAGACAACCTTCTTGGTGTGAGTTTCTTTTCTACTCTGTAACCGTTTTTTCCCTATTATCTTTTCCCTAGCTGCTCAGCCGCCACAACACCAAAAGAGAACAAAGCACAACAAAAATTAAAGATAAAGCTAAAGTTCAAAAAAAAATTCAAAACTAAAATTGAACGATGTGCCTCTGCATCAAATTGTATGTTTTAAAAAATAAAATGTTTAGTTATTAAACAAATTGTGATGGGGATTAAGTAGGTTAACTGAGTATTGATATCACAGTTTGAAGGTAGCATTACGGGCGGTGTTGATATCATTGTAAAAGATTAATTAACATGTAAATTGTAATATTGTATTAATTGACTAATAGTATCACTATTGTTAATAAAATGGATTATGAGTGATAAAGAGTAAAATATTGTGAAATAATCATAAGTTATTAATAAGTTTAAGCAATTGCTAAATGATATGATATTATTAACTTAATTGCTCAATATGGATGGGGGAGCAATAGTATTATTGAAGATAATATTATTCTTTAAAAAGTAGTATGTGAAATCTAATGTTAATATATCACTTGATTTACTCCTAATAATAATTTTATGGTTAAGATCTAAATTCAAAATAACTATATTAGTGGAAAAGTAAATTGGGGATAATACGGCTACAATTAAATGTTAATATTGTGAATTTGGTTAAATGGTGATAGTAAAAGTTCTATTATAAGTGAACTTTATTAGCAACTCCTCGATTTTGTAATAGTGGGAATTATAGGGGTATTTGAGGCTACTATCAATATCTAGATGGTATGTCAGCTTAATTATTATTATTGAATCATTAATTGGAGTGATGATATTGTTAATATTAATTTATGGTAATGTTGCTATGGATTCTTTGGTAAACTAATTATATTGATATGTAAGAAAGAATTAAATAAAAAATGATGCTAATTAGGATTAGAGAGAGTGTAATGTTAATGTAAAGGTGGCTATTAAAAGTGATAAATAATGGAAGCATTGTCAATGGTTAGAATATTACACTAACATGGGAGATAATAATATTATGGGAGAATTAAACTAATGTTATCTCATAAAGGAAATAAAAGGTTGTTAAGGGATGAGTATTATAAAATATGTCAAAGATAAGAATTAACATTGAAAGTTAATTAATAATGTTATCATCTTTGTAAATAATAGTGGAATCTTATTTAACCACATTAACAATAGTATGGTTAATAATACTAAGGATAGTGGAAAATGTGGCTTATAAGATATGCATATGTATATATGATCTAACATCAAATACGTCTATTATAACAAGCAATGATGATAGTCTTGTTTTGAGTGAACGAAAAATGTTAGAGGATTATAGAGGATTATTCCTAGAGACCTTAAACTCTGAATCACGTAAATCATAAAATAACTAGTTTAGCCTCAACAACCATATAATTAAAATTGGACCCAGTCAAGACAGTATGACATTTTAAGAAAAGGGGTGAGGTATAAATTTCTAGATTAAATAAAAAGCTCATTAATGGTGACAAGGAATTAAAAGTCTCCAATCTATAACTCTCGACCTATAGAATTTGGTTAGCGGGACCTTATAGCTAATTAAGCTAGGAGAAGTTCCTATTTCATGTAAATATACTTGAATGGTGTTGGGCTTTAGAAGTTAGGGTGCAAATCTATGAAAAAAAAATTTATTGGGTTTTTTTCCTTGTGGAAAATTGTGGGCATGACATACTATGAATTTGTCTATAGGTTTTGGATCTTGTGTTTTTCATGTGGGATAACTTGGACCACTTAGTACAAAGTCTCCCCATTTCCATCCCCTTCAACATTTGTAGGCAAACATTAACACTTAGGAAAAAAATAGTCAGTTTTTTTGTTGCACCTCTTGGTTCTTTCCATGTGATGTGGAATATAGGACACACATTTGAGCTTTATAATCCAACTTTTAGTTTTCCTTGACTTCTCCAAAGAGATTGCAATGTAGCTCATCCAAAGTAGGATCAAATCACATTGGGTAAGGGTTGTAAATAAGCTAAGATAGTTATGTTTCATGAAAATATTACTTAATTGAGTACCATGATGGTTGCACTAATGATTCCCTTTAGTTAAACCCCTTTTTCAACTTATTTTATCAATCATATTCCCTTAAATTATGCTATCTTTTAGGTGTTCACAACTATTAATAGCGGTTCCAAGTACCCATGAATGATATAATAACAAGATTTGTATTCCTTAGCAAAATTCAAAGATGTGAGAAATGTAGGGGTTGAAAAAGTTCTATCAATAATTATGAATGGTATCCCTTTCCTTCTTATATGATTAGAAATTCCTACAAAACCAATTGTATCAAAGTGTGGATGATAACAATTATGATAGTAATATTGGTGTCAAAAACTTGGCACTCGGTTATCTCGAATGTGTTCTCTCCTTCTTCGGGTGGTAAGAGATAATAAATAGTTACCCTTCTCCATCCTTGTGGGTAAATCTTAGTAAAACATCCCTATTGTGATGCTACCTCACCATGCTTACATTACACCACTCTAATTTTTATGTGAACTTCTTCTTGAATTCTCCATTTGATTCCCATAAAGTCCCTAATAAGATAACTTCCCTAGTACACAAATCCCTTTACCTTAAACTCCTTCATAGTAATGTGCTTTCAATTAAGTAAAATTGGTACATGTCGATTTAACTACACTCACCTTTTTATATTACTATTATAATGATTACCTTGAACTCTAAAATTTATTTTCATGAGACACCAAGTTGTACCTTTTGGTAAATGGAATGGATTAGATTGTATAAGGGATAGGAAATTGTTATAATAATCATGCATTGCTTGAATCTTCCCTCTAAATAGTAATGTGTAGTTTGGAATACTTTCACTTGGTGACCCTAATAGGTAGTACACCCTACCCATAACATCAAACAAGAAAAATTTCCCCATACCTTGGTTGCCAAATTAAAATCCCTTACTTAAAATCAAGAGTGCAAAATTTTGTATGTTAGTCCATTTGAATGACATGACCAACATCTCAATGTGTCTAGTAAGGAATCTAAAGGTTTCCCACATTCCTTACAAAAAAATATCTACTAGTTTCTCGATCTCAAGTAATTCTAAGGCTTGTCGGAATCCTCTATCTAGTAGTGATCCTAAGGACTACTTATTGAATTTCATACTATAATTTCATACTATACAAATGTGAAAACATTTGAACACAAGAAAAAATACTATGTTTCTTAACACACAATGAGCTAGCATGCATGTCTTCCATCATCATACTTATTTTTATTCAAATATATTGCCTCTTGCAAGAATTCATCTTTCCTATAATTACTCCTAACAATGGACTAGAGAGAATTCTTGTAGCATAAAAAATTGTCACCCTTGATAATTCCACATTAGGTTTAGCTCCCTCCTATATGCTTGGATCCAATTATGCATTTAATTTACCCATTTTATAATATTTAAACAAAAATCAAAAGTGGGAATAGAAATAAGCATTTAATAATCACTTTTTATTAAATAAGGCCCTAAAAGGATAGGCCTAGGCTAGGGCACCCAATGCCCTAGACCAACCTATTTTGGTTGAAAATAAAATATTTTATCGACGACATTTTAATATTTAAAAATTTAAAGCTATTTGTTGGCTATCAAGAATTTTTTTTGGGAAATTAAAGAATTTCATTTAAATATGTATTTTTCATCATTTTAATCCTAGAAAAATGATAAGGCAATCAAGATCACAATTGAGCATCCTAAGAGCATTCAAGCACATAATTTATCAGAATTATTGCAACAAATATTTAGTCAAGCATCATTTCAAATTTTATGTGAGTTCCTTTATGTTTCATGTTCATTTGTTTTGTAACTTTTGCAATTTACTATCTTTGTTGGGTTGGTTTCTTCATTTCTCAAAGGCATTTTAGCCAAATTTCCACATGTTTCACAAAGTCCTTTTATGTAGTTTATTTGACCAATTGCATTATCAAATAAGATGGATTCTATGAACATACTTACCCATTTAGGAGGCACATTTTGAAAACCTTCACTTTCTTCTCTCATCTTTCAAAACACCTGATAGTAGAGATCAAATTCGATATGATAACAACAACAAGAAGTTTCAAAAACCTTGTTTATCTTCACACAATATGGATTTAACCTTTCAAAAATTATTTACCCAATCTTTATATGAGGATTCAAATTACAAAATTTCACATACATCTCATGTTGTGTTATGTATAGCCAATGTTTTGTATGACATTCATAATCATTGAGCCCAATCCTATGTCTAATAACATCTCTACTATTTGATTATGGATGGGTATGATCTATTGAACAAGATAACTAAGAGGGAGGGGGTGAATCAGTTGTAACAAATTTAAACTTTTAAATCATTCACTAAAACTTAGATCAATCACAAATCCTTAAGAATGCTAAAATGATTAAACATTAAGTGCAGATGCATAAACTGAAAACCATCACACAAACACAACAACACTAGATTTATGTGGAAAACCTAATGAGGGAAAAACCACACTAAGGATTAACTCACACTATAGAGAATATAAAAACCAATTACAAAGACTCACTTCTAGAGAAAAGGCTCAGTACCAAAACAAGGACTCACTGTCTGGATCAGGACTCATTGTCCAATAGGGTTAACCACCTGGAGGGCTCACTGCCACAAATATATAAGAGATATGTTATAGAGAGAAGAAAGTCTCAATGCAACAGATATTTCCACCACAATTTTCTCAACCACTTGCAGGCATGCATGAATGATAGAGTACACCTTCATCTCACTGCATCCGAAAACTCAACATTTAGTTTTTGCACTGGTCTGCCACACTCGCATCACACACACCCAATGATTCACGTCTATTTCGCATCTATCTACTCTATTTATTTGTGCTTATCTCTTTGTACATCTTTCACCACTAACTCATCTTGTATTTATACCATCTTCAACTTCAAAACATATCAAAAGTCATCCATCCATCATTAAATTCAAATTAGGTCAGTGCCAAAACATCCTAGGGTGGAATTATAATGAGGGTGACCCAAACACATGCTTGATGAGGACCCAAGACGGTCCCAACATGCTTCATCAACTTTGAAGGTAGTGTTCAACACAAGGTCAGCCAAACTAGTGTAAAACACATAGAAAAATTAAGCACATGCAACCCTTAACATGATCAAATCCTTCCAAACACCAAAATTATCATCAACGCGGTCATAACAACTTAACTCTAGAACCACAAGTCATAATTCTTAGCCAAAAGTAAATCCAAACCAACAACATTTCTCTCGTACCTCAGCTAGATACATAGAAAACCATAGTTCACAACTGGTGAACATAACTCACACTGTATAATGAATCAGAAGCCAAGAATCTAGATATAGGAGCTTCCAATAATCATGATCAACATATATAAACCATAAAAACATAGGAGTGAATCCTGAAGCAACCATTGAACACCTGTAACCTTTCTTCATTACAATTTTCTCAATATCCTCAACATATACAGCCAATAACCTGCATCCATGACATCAATGACAACAACAACCAGTTGATAACCACTTGACTAGTTGACATCAATGAAAAAACCTTCATTCTTGCAACATGATCATTCCAAAAAGTTTAGATCAAGTTCCTAACATCTTCAATCCTGTTAGAATGGAGAGCTCTACACATAATTTCCCAATTGCCTTCTGAAGTATCATCCAAAACCTTTCTCATTTTCACATATTTTGTTAGTGTCTTTCTACTCAAACCAATTCCAATTGAAAGTGAAGAGATTTTTCTTTTTCTTGATATATTTTTATTTAAAATAGATGTCAACATAACTCTTCTTGAAATGGCCTTATCCGTTGATCAAGATCCTTTCCCAATGGAATCTAGACATTTTTAACATTTTCAACAATGTATTTTCCTAGGCATGAAGCTTTCCTCTTATTCAATTTCAAATCTACGCCCAACAATTGTAATGGCTCCTTTAGCTCATTACAAAGAATTAAAAGTGATAACAGTTGGGTTTTTTCAAGTGTACCAAGATGATTGAAATGAGAATTGATTTTTCCTTTACAGATTTATTCATTGACCTCATACTAGTATTTCTAGGTTATTTGGCATAACATTTCAATTTCTACATATCCATTTCAAGTAAATGATTCAAATTTCTATAATAATTTTTTCTCTTCACCTCTTTAGCTAAATTGATATGCTCATCCATACCAATAGAAGGAAGCAATCTTGACCCCTCTCCAACATGCATTGTTTGAAATTTGGCCTCCTCCCTATCTTCAACTATTTGTTCTTTAGCCTCATTTGATCCAATATCTAAATTTGGCTCAACTCCTACTTGAGAACTTTCTATTTGTTGAGCTCGTTCTACACACAAATACTTAAGTCAAGAGAGAGAGAAATATCTTTAAAAAGACTTAACTCAAGAGAGAGATAGAGGACCTATCTAGAGAAGGATAGAGAGATAAAGAAAGAGCTTTAAAAAATCTTAAGTTTAAAGAGAGAGAGAGCTTTAAAATGACTTAATTCAAGAGAGAGAGAGAGAGGAACTTAGAGAGAGAAAGAAAGAGTTTTAAAAAGAATTAACATGTTTGAAACTAGTACATGTATAAAACTTATGATTAAATAATACAATTACATGATAAATACTTAATGTTCAAACCTTTGAAGGACCCTAATACACATTCAATTGAAACAAATATAAATTAAAGTTGTTTGAAAATTATTTCTAACAAATTCACCTAGTAAATTTAATAATATATGGTCAAGAACATGTTCAACTAGTAGTCCAGATATTGGTAACAACATATAGTCCTTTCTTGGTCCTTGATGTGCAAATTTAGTAGTCTAGATAAAGGACCTATCTAGAGAAGGATAAAGAGAGAAATAAAGAGCTTTAAAAAGACTTAATTCAACACACATAGAGAGAAAAGGAGCTAAATAAAAAGACTTAATGAGAGAGAGAGAGAGAGAGAACCTTAGAGAGAAGGATAGAGAGAGATATATAAAGAAAGAGCTTTAAAAATACTTAAGTCAAGGGAGAGAGAAAAAAAAGGAGGGAGAGAGGGAGAGAGAGGGAGGGAGAGGACCTTGTAAGTCAAGAGAAAGAAAGATATTTAAAAAGATTTAACTCAAGAGAGAGGTGACCTTAGAGAGAAGGATCTAGAGAGAAAGAAGGGGCTTTATTAAAAAGATTTAAGTCAAGAGAGAGAGAGGACCTTAGAGAGAAGGATAGAAAGAGAGGACCTATCTATAGAAGGATAAAGAGAGAAATAAAGATCTTTAAAAAAACTTAATTCAAGAGAGAGAGATAAAGAGCTTTAAAAGACTTAAGTCAAGAGAGAGAGGGCCTTAGAGAGAAGGATAAAGAGAGGACCTATCTAGAGAAGGATAGAGAGATATCTAAAGAAAGAGCTTTAAAAAGACTTAATTCAAGAGAGATAGAGAGAGAGAGGGAGAGAGAGGACCTTGTAAGTCAAGAGAGAGAAAGAAATTTAAAAAGATTTAACTCAAGAGAGAGAAAGGGGACCTTAGAGAGAAGGATAGATAGAGAGAGAACTTGAAAGAGATTTATTAAAAATACTTAAGTCAAGAGAGAGAGAGAGGACCTTAGAGAGAAAGATAGAGGACCTATCTAGAGAAGGATAGAGAGAGAGAGAGATCTAAAGAAATAGCTTTAAAAAGACTTAAGTCAACAGAGAGAGAGAGAGGACCTTGTAAGTCAAGAGAGAAAGATTTAAAAATATTTAACTCAAGAGAGAGAGAGGACCTTAGAGAGAGAAAGAAAGAGCTTTATTAAAAAGACTTAAGTCAAGAGAGAGAGGACCTTATAGAGAAGGATAGAGAGAGAGGACCTTAGAGAGAAGGATAAAGAGAGGACCTATCTAGAGAGGGATAGAGAGAGAGATCTAAAGAAAGAGCTTTAAAAAGACTTAAGTCAAGGGAGGGATAGAGAGAAAGGGAGAGAGGGAGAGAGAGAGGGCCTTGTAATTCAAAAGAGAGAGAAAGAGATTTAAAAATATTTAACTCTAGAGAGAGAGAGAGTGCCTTAGAGAGAAGGATAAATAGAGAGAACTTGAAAGAGTTGTATTAAAAAGACTTAAGTCAAGAGATAGAGAGAGGACCTAGATCTAGAGAGGGATGGAGAGAGAAATAAATAGCTTTAAAAATACTTAAGTCAAGAGAGAGAGAGGACTTATCTAGAGAAGGATAGAGAGAGAAAGAAAGAGCTTTAAAAATCTACTTAACTCAAGAGAGAGAGAGGACCTATCTAGAGAAGGATGGAGAGAGAGAGAGAGAGAACTTTAAAAAGACTTAACATTTTTGAAACTAGCACAAGTATGAAACTTATGATTAAATAATAAAAGTATGATTTACTTAATGTGAAAACCTATGAAGGACCCTAATACACATTTAATTGAAACAAATATAAATTAAAGTTGTTTGAAAATGATGTCCAACAAATTCACCTAGTTTAAATAATAATTTATGGTCAAGAACATGTTCAACTAGTAGTCTAGATATTGGTAACAACATATAACTTTCTTGGTCCTTAATGTGAAAAATTATGAAGTCCTAATAGACATGATTAAATATATTTTGAAACACATATATTTAAATTACAATTTTAAATGATGTGGAAACAAATATATACTTAAATTAAATGTTCAAAACTAGAAATAACATCCTACTACATGCTAAAAACTTATGTTATATAGGAAAGAAAATATTTTTGGAATACTATTAAAAATAGGAAAGAAAATATGCATACCTTGTTTCTTTCTATGATATCTTGCCAAATTTATTTCATGCAACTCTTGTTCAATTTCTTTTCAATGTTTTCGTTGAGTCTTATTTTTTCTTTTTTTTGCTCTCCCATTTTCTTCTTCGAGTAGAAGATGACTTGAAAAATCCTCTACCAAAATTTTTCTTCTTCAAAATCTACCTTGATAGATACAAATTTGAATTAATCTTGGAATGTTGATATGAAAAAATGAAAAAATAAGTTCATATTTATATGCAAATGAAATTAAAAAAATTTAATAATAACTTGGTCGGCCAGGTCTTCGAACGAAGGTCAACCATTAAAATAATTTTAACTGTCCACCTTCATTTGAACCCCTCGGCACCCATTTTTTAATATTATTTTAAAGGGTTTGAGCAAACACCCCTTCTTTCAAACCCTCATTCGCTCGAAGGGTTTCAAGGGGTTTGTGTAATGCTTCTCATGTTGTTGTCACTATTTTGATATTTTTTTTATGTTGTGTTGTGTACCTTGAGACTGTGTTGGTGATTGTTTCACCAGTTTGATTTGGTTGGTTGACAATTTAGTGGACTTGGATGCTTATGATACTCTTTTCTGATGTTGATGATATGATGATACATGGTGTTTGGTTTTAACTGGTTATGTTTATCGTCTAGGTGTAGTACTTGTTGTTATGCAATTGATTGGTAATTGCTTTATGATATTTATGATGATGTTTTTACTGGTTGGAGTCTTGGTGAGAGGACAGTGTAACATCACTCATTCGCGAGCACCCTGCTACGCTGTGACTTCCTCTCACGGTGTGCTTGTGATTGGATATATGTTGCTTGACGTCTAGTTTGATGTAGGATGCAGGTACCAAGCATCGACTCCACCTGCACTGTCAGGTTTGAGCGTGCCTTACAATGCCCAATGGGTATGATGTGGAAAAATGGAGTTGACAAGAAATTTCCCCACCCTATTCCATCACCCCATCATTGCATTTGACGATGTGGTCCGTTTGCAACCTCATTCTCGTTTTGGTATCGTTTTATTTTAAGCCATTTATTTTAATTGGTTAGTTAATGTTCTTTTCATTATTTGATATAGTTATTGTTCATTGTGTGTTGAGTTTTTAAATGTTGTTCAACTAATCATTTTAGTTAAACAACGTTCATAAGTGTAGCGTTGATTTAATTAAATTATTAAATTAGATTATTAAGTGAATTTCATTAGTTAATTATTAAATTTACTCAAAATTAAAATAGTAATTAAATGAATTACATTTATAAAAAGGTATATGTGGATAACAATTATTATTTATTAAATTAAATAGTGTAATTTGATGTTTTAAATGATAAAATAATAATTAAAGGTAAATATTAATATCATTATATTTTAATCAATTAAATGTGGAAAGAAATATGATTTCAAATTAAATAAAAGCGATAAGATTTGCAAACGGATGGCAAAAGCAAGAAAAGAAGGAAAACGACGAATGCATGCACATGCACAGTTCGAAACTGAAAATTGAGTTGGAAACTTGCTATCTTTATTGGTTTTTTTTTTGAAAAATTATATGGAGGTTTTGGAAGAGTAAAGGGGAAACTAGGAAGTTTTTTTTTTTTTCAAAAACAAGTAATTTTTGGGTGCTCTATAATAATTATTTGTAAAAGTTTAAAAAAATAATACAGCCTTTAGAATCTGGAAGAAGTTGGTTTCAGAGGACGGAAAAATGGATTGGGGCTGCAATGAAGAATCGCCTTAGTGCACTGTTTATAGCTTTAGCGTAGAATCCAAGTTGGTGTCTTCTTATTTTTGTTTCGCCTATTTCTACAATTAATAACCCATTTGTGTTGATGAAAATGATTGTTGATCGTTTGTGCAAGTCTGTATTTCAAATTGTTTCTTTAAGCATATCCAATAATTGTTGCTTTCCAACCGTTGTTTGCTTGAATTGGTTTGGGCGTCTCTATTGAATCTTTTAAGTTTTGACTTTTGAGCATCACGATGCTTGGCTGAAGGGTTCTCTATTCAAATTGATCCTATTCATGATAGGTTGTTGTTTATATTAGTATTTTCATGCTTATTAGTATTTTTCTTCATATTTTGGGTTGGGTCAATCCTTTCAAAAGCATAGAATTTGGTAATTGCAGCAACCTTGCATTGGATGGTTCGATGTTCTTTATAAATTGCTTCCAACACCCTCATCTCTTCTCCTTGGCTACAAAATTAGTTATAGCTTTCATTTTCCTTCTTCTGTGACTGTAGATTGTGTTCACTTATCATCCGTCACACTTTTTGGTGTTGCCAGTTGGTTGGAATATTTGACTTTATGCTGGGACATACTCTTTTTCCATTCGTGGTATTTTTTAAGCATTTAATCATGCAAGCTTTTATGCCCATGCTTCCCCTTGCCTCCATCAAACTTTTTTTTTTGGGGAGTATTTCCATGCCCGAGTCTTGAACAATCGTTGCATTTGTCCTTTAAATCTCTGTATGATTTGCTTCCCGATTTAGGGGTGCGATTGGGGTGCCTGGTATGCAGATTTTTGGCTTTTCTTAGGAATATTTCTTACTCAGTAAGTATTGAGCTTGCCCTGTATTGTTTTTTGTTCCCATTTATAAAAAAAAAAATGTCAAAATAGGTGACCTGTTCATTGTTGATTTCAGAATTTTATTTTATTTTTTCACCTATGAAGCCTTCGGTCTACATAATAAACGCATAGTTTTCTCTAGGTACAAGCTTTTTATATTTTTTTTATTAGTTGCTTTATGTTCTTCATAGTACGATTTCTCCAATTTAATTTCGTTGGCTCCCATGAGGTAGGTAATTACGTCTCTTCCATGCGTTGCATTAGTTCTATGGTATGGTTGATTCTTCTCTACAACAGAGGTAATGCATATTCACTCAAAGATTATAGTATTTTTAGAACTGAAATGTTATAGTCGACAATGCTAAAACCTATGGTTGTGTATAAATATATATTTACACACATAAATTTGTGTATGTGGAAATATATATACATATATATTAAATGAGATCTAGAAAATAGTTGGAGTTTTTAATAGGTATCCTATAGTATTTGGGCTTTCAGCCAACTATTAATGATGTTCAAATCTACAATATAATATATACAAATATGGAAATTATATG